>OZ024791.1:4582693-4699695 GCA_964017065.1 Haliclona indistincta
GGTGTTCATGAATGTCTGAGGCAGTGTCGACAGCATGAGACAAAATTTCGAGTACTGTACTGTGTCATGAAACTGATCAGTACTACTGATGTAGTTTCATGCTATAACTAACATTAATCAATTGGATGACATCAACCTTCTAAAGCCAGGGTTTCATACAGTGTGGAATTTCCCCCTAGAATTTGTCTTATAGTGTATATCCATCAGCGCCTGGGGCTGTGCCTCCCAGACCCCTGCTGTTGTGTTTTCCTAGCGAAAACTCTAGTATAAAACCCTGAAAGTGTTGAAGTAATGATGTCGTTCTGTATGACAAATACAGATTTATTTGCGACTGCCTAGTAACACCAATTCAAGTGTTATTAACGACATGTTAGTACAAGTGTACCAATTATGTTATTTTTTGCTAAGTAAGTGTTTGTCATTTGTACTACAATATCTTGGTATGTGTATAATAATCCTTATTTTCTCATAGTGAGCATCAATCTATGTTCTACCATGTGCTCTCAGCTAGCCAACTTGTTCCGTAGCCAGCAACACTCTGATGTGACCTTCATTATTGGAACCCATCGTGTGCCTGCCCATCGCATTGTGCTTGCTGCTCAATCAGAGTATTTCGATCGGTTGCTGTTCGGAGGAATGAAAGAGGCTAAGAATGAGGAGGTTGAGATCAGAGAGGTCCGTGTGACCACATTTGAGTGCCTGTTGAAATACACATATACTGGTCGTGTGGAAATCAAGGCAGCTCATCTACAGGTTTGAGAGATAAGTGACATTGACATGTCATTGAGCTTCTTTCTGCAGGATGTGTTAGAGCTGATAGAGGTTTCTGATAGGTTCTGCTTCCTCAAGCTAAAAGATGCTCTGGCAAGTCAGCTAGCTGGGCTCATCAGCATCTCAACGGTGTTCCACCTACTCGTGTGCGCAAATCGACTCGGTCTGGAAAAATTGCAAGAAGCCTGTTTCAATTTTGTTGACAAGAACGCAGCTGCAGTATTAAAGGGAGACGCACTGTTCTCACTAAATGAGGATTTAATGGTTCGGCTGCTCTCTCGAGACAGCTTTGTAGTGGAAGAGACTGCTGTGCACGAAGCTGTTGTCCGCTGGATGCAAGAGAATGCTTCATCACAGCAGAGCGATGGTCTTATTCGATGCATTCGTTTGTCAGAGATTCCACCACACAAGCTGTTGGATTTGGCCGGGCCTGATGGAATGTTCACTGATCGAGCGGTGCTAGCTAGCCTAAGAATACAAATGAAGAAAGTGTTTGAGGACATGAATCCACGAGGAAGAATTGGTTAGTAATACCATATTATGTCATTATTGTATGATTTGTGTATGTAGTCAAGGATAATACTAACCTGTTTGACAACAAAGACGCTGCTAAAGTGCAGGGATCAGTGTACTGGAGACAGAAGCTACTTGCACCCAATCAACCACCCCCACCTCAACAGCAACCGCCACAAGCAATTGGTGGTTTGGGTCTTACACTCGGCAATCGACCACTTCCACCTCAACAGCAACTACCACAGGGAATTAGTGGTTTAGGCTTGGTCCCCGTCCATCAACCACTTCAGCATACGGGCCTGTTTGGCTCTGCCCCGGCTACCCAACATATCACATACAATGGAGTACCGAATATACCACTTAGTGAGGTTGTTATGGCAACATTAGGCGTCTCTACATCAGTAGGTATGAATGCTTTGGCTCAGTTCTCAACAACTGGTCTCCAACAGGGTGGTCTGCAGAGTCCTCCTGTTCCCTCCTCTCTATTCTCAGTCACAGTAGTGTTTGACTCAGTCTATCTATTGAACTATCTGCTCTTAAAGCCTTACCCAGAGGAGCCAGCGGCAGAGCGACCACACCTCGGCTTCTCCTATACCGTGGAAATATCTCAAGATGACAGCAACTGGATGATGCTGTTTGACTACTCATCCTACACCTGCTACTCCACACAATCACTTGTTTTCCCTAAACAAGCAATCAGGTATGAAGCATCATACAACTGAAACAATTTGCATGCAAGTTCAGGTGTGATAGTTATAGTAATGTCTTCATTCAGTATGTGCTGTGATCTTCAAAATGACTGTTTAGGAGATTTTTACCTGTAATGTTTTCGGTCACTCACTCACAGGTACCTGAGGCTGAGGGTTGTTAAACTTACAGACAAGAACAAGCGTTTCACCATATCTCTCTCTTCGTGTTCTCTCATCATGCTGCCCTCCATGCTCTTTAGAGCGAATGGAGTCATGGGTAAGCCCACTTCTCTATAGTACCATGATGTCATGTTTGTTCTCAGCTCCTCTTAGTCCACGAAAGACCATGTTCACTAACAGAGTAGTTGAGTCACATGGAGCACAGCCACCAGAGTGTCAAGTGACACTGCACAGACCATACTCTATTACTTGTATCAAGTATGTAGTCCTATAGCAACACATCGTGTTATGTAACTGATTTTGTTCACTTCAGACTAATGTTGAATGGTAAATGGTCACAAGGCAGTGTTGGTGATGTCACTCTAACATGGGGTATGGCTGGAGGTCAACTACTCCAACAAACACTCACTAACAAATTCCTACAGTGAGTGTGAAACTATACTAGAACCATGATAGTGGAGCAAGGAATTTAACTGCTCCCGCTTGAAGATTTGTATCATTCTGAGTCCTTTTTGCATTTTACAGGATGGAAATGTCAGTTGTGTTTGCGGAACAGGTTGTCAACTTTCTGACAGTGAAAGTATCTAACGTGATTAACCCTTCAAACCACTTGGTATGAGTACATTTTACTTTGTGGTGTATGGCTGTTTGGTATTGTTTGTTACAGACACTGTTACCAGCTGGTGAAGATACATTTACTGTGTCAGAGGTGGTTGTACAGACAGTGAAATAAGAGAAATCAAACCTTCTATTGGTAGTTATAGTTGTGTTCATGAAAATTTTTATTCAAAGATTATTCCTTGCGACCACATCGTATGCTTTGCATTCCTCCATCTCAATGTTACGAGGTGGTAGAGAGGGAGCTGCTTGGTTCTTTGTAACTGTCATGGTGACACCGTATGCTTGACATTCCTCCATACTCATGTTGTCCTGTGGTTGAGGAAGAAGTGAGGGAGCGGATGTGCTCTCATCATGTGAACTAGTCACAGCTTTAGTTTGTATCAGACAATTGATTTTGTCGTACAGCCCAGGTGGTGGTGAATAAGCATCACTCTTCACGACTCCACAATTACAATGTGTTTTTCTTGAACCTGTAATGTTTGGATTGATTGTTAAGCTCATGTATGATTGAACTTACGATTCTTGATTATCACACCACAGCATATGCATGTTGCTATCAGCATAGTGACTACCAGCACTATTGCAGCGGCTGAAAAATGAAAGGTTAAAATTTTAGCATAATAGAAAGTAGTACCATGCACTCGCCTACTGTTGGTATTCCGACCCACAGTGCAATGTGACAATCCCCTATAATAGTCATTGGAACAGTTAATTGTATTCTCAAGTTCTCATTGACTTCACAACTCACCAGTAGCCACCGTTGATGGTGTAATAAATAAACTTAGAGTACTTGAAGCTGGCAAACATGATGTGACATGTATACTTGATGTTGTTGATTGTAAGATGGTGCTGTTTAGGTTCAGACTTGTTATCAATATATCAGTAATGACAATAGCTGGTGTTGTATCAACAATATCAAGTGCATCAACATCAGTAACTGAGAGAGAACAGATCTGACTTGAGTTTAGACTTTCAATGTTTATGCATCCTTCAATGCCTTCAGTAATAATTTGTACATTTTCTTTTGATTGACACATTAGTCTCAGAAAAGCATACAGTGGAGTTTCATGGCCTTTGGCATAGTCAACAACTAAACAAAGTTGATTTATTGGTAGCATCACAATAGATATGTTTTGTACATCAAATGTACCTGAATAACATTAGACTACAGTTAGCAATTTAAATGTGAACATAACTTACTGATCTCTACTGCTTGAGACTGCTGTTCGACACCTCCATTGTACAGCACATGTATCATAACAGCGTACTTTCTGTTTTCTATTAATTTACTGAAAAATGCAGTCATACCTCTGCCATTATTAGCTATAGTTGCAGTGACATTAACACATGAAGTGTCATGGCATGCTTCAACAATAACATCACTGATTGCTCCACTGCATTGCAACGATTCCTTTGAATAGTATTACAATTATGTGAGTTGTACAAGTAACCATTGTTACCGAGGTATAAAAAGAATATCTCCAAGTGCTTCTATTTCTTACAACATCATGCAAGTTCAGTAGAACCAACGTATTCACTGTAAAGGACAAAGAATATACAAATTTAATACTTCAATCTTGAACCTGTTGAAGGAGAAACCCTGACAATGCTAGATGTGTTTCCTATCCCCACATCATTCACTGCTGCCACCTCTATCTTCAGTATCTTTCCCAGTACGGTCACACTATAGAGGTACTCAGTGGTGTTTGTTGTGTCAGTCCTCAACACTGCTCCATCACTGTGTCTAGTGATGTTGATGGTGTAGTAGTTAATAGGGATTCCTTGTAGAGTGTAGGGAGCAGTCCAGGTGATGTATAGAGAACAGTGGTTCACTATAGTACTGTTCAACATACCAACAGGTGACAGACTACCTAATATAGTAGTAGTCTCAGTAATTAATTTAGTGTATGAGGTTACCTTGAACTAGTAAAAGTGCATTATTAAAAGTACTGGCCGATGTATTTATATTAGTGATAATACATCTCACGTAAGTGTTATTGTGTTCTTTTAAAGCTGTGAATCTTAGCACAGAATGTTGTCCACCACCAGGTAGATCAGTAGTCGTTGTATCAGTTGATCCAACAGTTGGCATTGTGCTCCAAGTGATAAAATATTCACCAATGGCAGTAGCACAAGTAAAATCCACTAACTGACCCACACTGACATTTTGTGATGCAGTAGCATCAACTGCAACAGCAAGTATTCATACTCCATCAAAAACTGTCTATTAATCTTACCTCTACTGTGAACCAACACTAGACAAGTGCAGGCAAAGACCAGACTCAGTAACATCTTCCATGAAATAATTAGCTACCTGTACACGTAGCTATTTGTTTGCGCATGCACTTTTATACATTGACACATTCAAATTTACAAACTATGATTGTCACTATGAAACAGACTACTTGTGTACCCCACATCGTCACTGTAGGGTTAGATAGGTCCTTGGTTTTAGTCAGCTACCATGTAATTGCGCTAAAAGCTCTTAGTTGCATATTCGTGCAAGAAATAATGATTAATGAAGTCAAAAAATATTTCAGGAGCATAAATTAAATTTTATCAGTCACCAGAACAGTACAGCAGATGAAAAAATAATGACAATGATGAACAACCAAATTGACAGTCATGATGACGAGGACTAGTAATCAAACATTTTTCAGCAATAGTTGGGTCACTGTTTCTTATGAAACTGCATAAAGGTAAAATCAGTAGAATATGCATAACTATGTATGTCCTACTACTTTACCAGTGCAAGAATTTCCTCCTCTTTCTTTCAGTTCTTCCTTCTCCTCCTTCTTTTCTTCTGTTGACTCGTTTGGTATATCAATAATAGAAAATTGACTTGTCTAAAAGTATACATGTAATTAAGTAAAATTAACTATACACAGGATGTGTATAATTTACCGTGTCACCATTTTGTGAGCCATTCAAGGAAATTAAATCATCACGAGAATTCTCTAACGAGCGACTTAGGGAATTTCTTTTAGACTCACGATCTTCATTAACTATTAAACAATAATAGTAAACACTATTTCTTTATGCTGCAATACCTTCATTATCAATTTGCCGACCATGATTTTGATCTTGGTCGAAGCATTCATTTTGATCTTGATTCCCGCTGACCATCTTGATCCTGGAGACCACCCTCATTGTGATCCTGCTGACCATCTTGATACTGACCATCTTGACCACCCTCATTGTGATCCTGCTGACCAGAGTGACCACCCTCATTGTGATCCTGCAGACCAGCTTGATCCTGACCATCTTGACCACCCTCATTGTGATTCTGCTGACCAGAGTGACCACCCTCATTGTGATCCTGCTGACCATCTTGATCACCCTCATTGTGATCCTGGTGACCATCTCGACCACCCTCATTGTGATCCTGCTGACCATCTTGACCACCCTCAGTGTGATCGTGCTGACCATCTAGATCCTGGTGACCATTGCCATTGTGATCCTCCTGACCATTTTGATCCTGGTGACCATTCTCATTGTGATCCCGCTGACCATCTTCATCGGCCTGGTGATCATTCTGATTGAGATCTTTCATTTGTACGATTTCTACAGGTGAGTGACGGTTCCGGTTCCGTCTACGTACCACCACCACCATCACTACCACCCGGCACCACCATCACTACCACCACCACCATCACAACTTGAGTAAAATAATCTCATTAGATTAGAATTGAGTATAGAACTCAAGCTTACCTCCAACAGCAACAACTGAAAGAACTATGATTAGTGTCTCGGTGCTAGCAGGAGCGCATAATGAGAGAGCGACGTAATAGAGTAGGAGCGTGAAGCGCCCACGCATTTGATTAAAAATTGGAACTCCAGACATGATGGGACGTGTTACTAAGAATAGAACAATCTCGTTATACACGTACACGCGTTCGTACACAAGATGGAAGCCGAAGTGAGTACTCCTCGAAGAACGCTAGTTCATAGACTAGTGCCGCTCGCGATCACTCCCAGGCGATCGCCTCGATTGTTGGCCAAGCGCCAAGCGCCTAGCAGACGCCATCAGAGAACACGTGGCTAGCTGCTTTACTACTCGGCGTACCCGCTCGATCGTACGTACGTACGCTTGTACAGTACAACGCAATGAGTGTTCTATTCTTAGTAACACGTCCCATCATGTCTGGAGTTCCAATTTTTAATCAAATGCGTGGGCGCTTCACGCTCCTACTCTATTACGTCGCTCTCTCATTATGCGCTCCTGGTGCTAGTGGTAGGGCTGTTAGTTGCTGCAATATCCGTTGTTACATCACAATACTTATAGCATTGCCTAAGACTCACCGGTCACTATAGATGTTGTTCCTGCACTAGTCGGAGGATCATAGTAAGGAACAAATACTCCTGATAATATGGTGACTGCAGCTGTTGAGTTGATCTGATCTGCTGCATCAGCATCAATAGCACGGATATCGTATGTTGTATTTGATTGGAGATTTCGTACACAATTTGAGGACTCATTTATAGTTTTAGAAATGTCATTACTTGTATTGCTGATAAGCTGAATGAAAGCCTCAGCTGGTGTTTCGTGTCCCTTAACAAAGCTAACATTAAAGCACGCACGCCCATTCATTGGTTTACCATCCAGTGAAATATTAATTACATCAAAAGTACCTGAATGACCAGAATTAAGATACGTGACTCATAATCATTATTGCTTACTGATATCAATTGGTAGTGACTGTTGTAATTCGTGTACTTCTCCAGTATACCCTACTTGTAGTTTTGACGAAAATTTCCTGTTTTCCTTAGTGAGGTGAATTTAACTTCCAAAAATCTCTCTAGCATGTTTTGAGATAATGTTGTCTTGTTTCCAGCAACTTGAGCTTCTTCACAAGATGAAGAATTCAGACATGCTCGAACAGTGATATTTCCAATAGCATTGGAACAGGTTGTATTTTCCTAAATAAATAACAGTCAGTAACCATTCAGCACAACATTCATTTACAAACCTGCATTGAATAAGTATAAATCCAAGTGTTGTGGATCCTACTAGTGTTCCTGAGAATGCTGATCAGCGTTAAATTGGTAACTGTGGACACATGAATAATTAGAATAGCTAAAACTATTAATAATTATTAGGACATACTTAATGAAGGAGACATCATATGTATTTGTGATACATTTCCTGTCCCAGCATCATTCACTGCTTCTACTGATATTATGAGCACTTCTCCCAAAATACTTGGACGGTAGGTATATTCGGTAACATTAACATTACTGCTCTTCAACACTGTTCCATCACTGTGTCTAGTGATGTTGATGGTGTAGTAGTTAATAGGGACTCCTTGTAGAGTGTAGGGAGCTGTCCAGGTGACATTTAGTGTGCATTGGTCCACTTCATTACTGTTCAGCATACCAACAGCAGACAGGCGGCCTAATAGTAGCATAAAAATAGCGAATGCAGCAGTGAATCAAGAACTCACTTTGAACTAAAAGATAGGCAGAATTTATCGTGCTAATGTTAGTATTGTGATCAGTGACAAGACACTTAATCATGGTATTATTGTTGTCCACTAATGCTGTAAACTTTAGCAAAGATCGTTTTCCCCCTCCAGAGAGGAATTCAATATTTGTTGTAGTTGATTGGATATTCCCTGGACTCCAGGTGATTATATCTGCACTACTGGCTGCTGCACAAGCCAACTCCACTGTCTGACCTGCACTTACATTCTGCGACATAGGAACTTCGATCACTGAGGCAATCACACCAGTTCCAATGACTGAATTATTATTATAATCAAGCAGCCATGGACTAATGATTAATCTTACTGTTAAAAAGTGCCACCTTTAGAAGTACAGATGCTGACAACCTTAAGTAACAAACTAATAATTATGAATCAAAATTGTCTTATACTGTCTTACATTGCTGCAAAGACCAAGCAAGCCACAAGATAGCACTTACTGCAGTGCTGTCACCATAAACTGCAATGTCTGTAATATTATTAATGAATAATGATTTTAAATAAATTCATTACCAAATAACTATTACACGCATGCTCAATGGTTGCTAGGTGGAGGACTCTGAATACAATGACTATAAGTACAAAACAGCTAGCTCAGGTTGTTGATTATTAATATTATCTCCGCACAAGTATTGATGCTCATGGTATCAAAATACCATTATGAGGGTACTGTTTATTACTTTAAAAATTTCTGCCCATAAAGTTGAAGTGAGGCAACACTTGATCATCGACTTTCTTCTGATCTGTCTTGCATTGATCATCACTGACTGAGTACTTCTGCAGAAGAAAGGAGAAGATAAAAAGACAATAACTCCAACACTTACCTTGTCACTGTCTTGGAATATGTCTGCAGTCTTTCCTTCTTCCGTAAAGTACTCATCATTGATCTCATCTGCCATTGTCACTTTACTGATGTCCACCTTGGTCTGTGTAGCGATCACATAGCTTTGGTTCATTTGTCACAATGGAACACAATTCAGTTTGAACAGACCTAAGAGCATAATAATAACTAGATGCAGTAAAAAATAACTAGACGTAATAAAAATTAGACGTTAACACTAAAAGCATTTGAGTACTCATTGACTTACCAGTCACTAGCAGTAGTCCAGTGGGAAGCTGTTTCAGGAAGACCACTCTATCAGGATGAGGACTACCACTCACTTATCCGGATAGCTGGTGTCTACCGGCTATCAGGATGAGAATAACTACTTTTGATAACTACACTATTTTCAGTATGAGAATAGTGCAGTTATCAAAAGTAGTTATTTGAGATATTAGAGGTAAGTGTTAGAGTTATTGTCTTTTTTCCTTTCATCTGCAGAAGTACTCAGTCAGTGATGATCAATGCAAGACAGATCAGAAGAAAGTTGATGATCAAGTGATCTGTTCTCAGTATGAGAATAGTGTCGGGAGTATAGACTGGCAACGACAAGGTTCTGCGAGACCAGTAAGGACTAGAGTCTGTTGTGTACCACTTACTCTAAACAGATACAACACTGGAACGGAGAACAGTCCATCAGAGGCATAACTGTGTCATCAGGAGTTTGATTTCTATAATGTGTTGAAGCACACACATCCTTCAATCAGTTGATCATGTAATGTAAAATTATTTTTGTAGATCATAAGTAGCTGCAAATATGCCGGAAGAAAGACAATGTTCAGAAACAGAGTAGCATGGAGCAGAGTGTTAAGTGACACTTCACAGACTATACTCTATACACTAACAGACAATATTAATAGGCAGATAATATATTAAACCCCTTGGTGGCATTGTAATATGAAGCTATATAATGTGGTTGTACTATTTGTAGCAACTAGCAAGTGATGGTTTATTTCAGTGGTTTGGTTAAAACACCACAAACATTGACTTTGGAACTTTCACTATCAGAAAATATTCTTCGAATCATAAAATGTAGTGTTTGTTGTTCCTGGAAAAAAATATGTTCAACAAGCTGCAAGTAATTAATCTGATTAGATTTAGGAAATGAATTTTTAATGTTCGTGATAAATCGTCACTCATAGATCTATGACTATGTAGCATTTATTTGCTTGCAACCACATCATATGCTTTGCATTCCTTCATCTCAATGTTTCCCCACTGTTGAGGAGGAGCTGTTGTGTTCTTGGTAGCTATGCACATGGTGCTTGCACCATATGCTTGGCATTCTTTCATACTCATGTTGTCCTGTGATCGAGGAGGAGGTGTGGGAACTGATGAGCTCAGCTCTACCTCATGATGTGAACTTCCCACAGCTGCAGCCTGTGTATAATCAATTTTCTCGTATAGCACAGGAGGTGGAGTGATATCACTCTTCGCAACTCCTCCACAATTGCAATGTTTAATTTTTGAATCTGCATGTGTGTGAATGTTTTAAAACTCAGAAGATATGACAATGTATGTGGACTTACACATCAGCACACAGTAGCACATGAATGTTGCTAAAAGCAAAGTGATCACAAGCACTGTAATGGTAGCATTATTAGTAGCATAAAATTATCCTTATATGCACACCTGCTGTTGGTATCCCGATCCACAATGCAATGCAACACCCACCTGTATTAGAACCTACAGAAAATTTACTCCGTAAGAATGATTATAATGATGTTATAATTATTATTATAAACCTCCTTTCATTCTACATTTTATGCTAAACTTGTGTCACAAATAATATGTATTCTAAACTGGTATTCTATTTGTGAATAAAAATAATACTCACCAATAGTCGTAACTGATGGTGTATTAAATGGAGATAGAGTGTTTGAAGGTGAATAACATGTAATCATTACACTTGATGATGTTGGTTGTAAGATGATGCTATTAATGTTTCTTGTTATCAATATATCAGTAATGACAATAGCTGGTGCAGTATCAATAATATCCAGTGCATCAACATCAGTAACTGAGAGAAAACAGATCTGACTTGAGTTTAGACTTTCAATGTCTATGCATCCTTCAGTTCCCTCAATCAAAGAGTTTAGTATATGCAGTGTTGTTGGGCACATTAGCCTTAGAAAAGCATATGGACTTTTGTGGCCTTCACTATAGTCAACAACAACACATAGACGATTCATTGTCAATATATTGATTGATACATTTTGAACATCAAATGTACCTGAGCAGTAAACAATATCTAAGTTTAGCTAAAGTTCATTATGATACACTTACTGATCTCTACATCAGATTGCTGTTTTGTTCCCTCCTTATATACTACATGCACTGAGGCAGAGTACCTTTTGTTGTCCATTAAGTTGGTAAAAATTACTGACACACTTCTGCTATCATCAGCTATAGTTGCAGAAGCATTGACACACGATAAGTCTTGACATGCTTTGACTGTAACTTTACTGATTGCTTCAATACATGGAAAGGATTTCTAAAAAAATATATATGGATAATTTAAAGCATTAACACCGAGTTATTCTACTATTCACCATAAAGTTGTTGTAAAAATCAAATATCCAAGAGCTTCCATTTCTTCTCACTTTCAATTGAGTCAAATTTCCCACTGCCAGTAAAATAATTATAAATTGCAATATTCATTCATAGTGCCTCACCAAATGAAGGAAAAACTTTTAAAGTACTGGATGTGTTTCCAGTCCCAACATCATTCACTGCTGCCACCTCTATCTTCAGTGTCTCTTCCAGTGTGGTCACATTATAAAAGTACTCAGTGATGTTTGTTGTGTCAGTCCTCAACACTGCTCCATCACTGTGTCTAGTGATGTTGATGGTGTAGTAGTTAATAGGGACTCCTTGTAGAGTGTAGGGAGCAGTCCAGGTGATGTGAAGTGTACAATCATCTAACACAGTACTGTTCAACATACCAACTGCAGATAGAAGACCTACAGTATAAGTTAAATCAAATTAATGTGCTTGTTGTGACCTGCCTTGAATCAAAAGAAATCCGTTACTAATTGTGCTAGTTGATGTGTTTAGGTCAGTGATGATACAGTTCACATTAGTGTTGTTGTGTTCTTGTAATGCTGTGAATTTTAGTACAGACCTTTTCCCTCCATCAGGCAAAATTTCGGTAATTGTAACAATTGATTCAATATTAGGCACTGTATTCCAAGTTATGGCACTTCCACTGTTTGAAGACACACAAATAAATTCTACCGTCTGGCCTACGCTAACATTTTGGTATTCAGTAGCTTCGATTAAAGTAAGTCCTGAAGTATAAAAAAATAACTGAACACTGTACTTGGTCTAATAACATTAAAGTCTCACCTTGCCAGCAATACAACACTAGATAAGTATAGGTGAAGATTAGAGACGTCCTAGCATTGCACAGACCCATATTGGAACTAGAGTTCAGTGAACACATATCGGCGTTTAATTATACGTGTTCGCTCAGTCTCACAATTGTGGCACACCCACTTTCTACGTCGTGAAGTGGAAATTTTAGGCTCGGCCATTGCTCTCTCTAGCTCTACAGCTGTCCACGAACGGCAACTAAAACTGTCTCATATCAACATGATAATCACAAGAGCATACAAGATGCTCGGTCTAATCTGCAGGAGCTTTAATCACACTGTTTCAGTTCCAGTCAGAAGATTGTTCTTTGTTCGTTCCCCAGTGTTCCCTATTGCTCAGTTATCTGGAAACCCTTGAATTTATAGAGATATCATTGTTCTTGAAAAGTTACAAAGCCGAAGAGCCACTAAATTATCCTTAATGACTATACTTCTCTGATCGTCTGTCCTCACTTAATAATAATTTGTTACCCTTTTAGCCTCGAACCAGGCTCTTTAATTTGTGTGGGCGGAAAAAAGAGCCTGCTCCAAATCGCGCCGGAATTCCGGCGCGATAGGAAACTTTCGTGCACGTTTGTAATACGCGCCACGAAATTTTACGTCATCGCTTACTGGTACTGTGGATCTCGGTCAGAACAAGCAGTGGCGGATCTAGGATTTTACAAAGGAGGGTGCAAAAACGATTGCGCTTAGAGCCACGCCCACTTCCGGCCATAATATTGACATGTTCTATTTATTCGTCATTAAAGAAATCACAATAATAAATAAAATTATTCAAGCAAAGTTAAGTTGCTGTATCGTATACTGTACTGAGCGGTAGCTGTATATGAGTTCTCAGGTCAGTCCTCCACGAGCACGTTATGAATATTGATAAGGTTTTGGGACAAAGGGGGGTGCGCTCGCACCCTTTGCACCCCCCCTAGATCCGCCACTGACAAGTGTTGGTCTTCTTTATTGGAAGTTCTGCTAACTGCATTAGTAATACGGTACAGGCAAGGCAGTAGTGAGCGACGAGTGTACGAATTGTGTACAACAACAGCGATGTTTCTACTGTCGTTGCAGTTTGCGCGTTTATCCGTTCAGCAGATCAGCTTGGTACTTTGCTAGCAGCAGTTCAGGATATTTGGCTGTCAAAACTAGCTCTATAATCTTGAAAGGTGAATGATCTACGTTAGAATTGCGCTAGCTAGAAGCCGCCATGTTCGTTTGCTTGACCACGCCCTTCGCCCCGCCTGGCATTAATGCATTGATAATTATTATTTCGTCACATCCGTCCAAACCACGTGAATTTTCAGCACATGCGCAGACAGTGTGTACCAGGCTCTTTTTTCCGCCCACACAAATTAAAGAGCCTGGTTCGAGGCTCCTTCTTTCGATATCTTAGACTACATTCACTTCTCTGTCTCATCTGGTACTCGTTCATCCTCAGACAACAAACTGCTACATCCTTTAATTTCAACCACTACCTCCAGCAAGTTTTATTTCAATAGACTCCCTCGACTGTGGAATAGTCTGCCCTCTGTTGATGATAATGTCTCCACTTCAGCTGCAATATCCCACCTGAAGGCTCTCTTTTGGTAGCATTTTTTCCTCAATTTAACAATGATGATCCCTGTTCATGCCACTTCCTCTGCCCATTGAAGTCCTATCTTTAGTGTTATTTAATTCCGGCTGACACAATTCTTACAAGAAATTAAAAAGATTTCTATCGAAATCAAAAGGATGTAGTGATGAAGAAATCTACCACTAGTTCACAATGTAAACCAACAAGGAACAAGCATAGAATGGTAACACGATTGACTTGCTAACAGACCATAGATCCCTACATCAGTGGCTGCTGTTGGCCAGACTATAGCTAGTTAAGCTATTTACTGTTGACTGACACTTTGAATAGAATTCAGCTTGTGACAAAATATTGATCTTATGTACAGCCACTGATGTAGGGATCTATGGTCTGTTAGCAAGTCAATCGTGTTACCATTCTATGCTTGTTCCTTGTTCCTTGCTCGCGGTAAAAGTATTACGTCATTTCGCGAAGGGTCTATACCGCCACCTTAATTAATTTTTCTATTTTCTCTTTCTAAAATTAATCTTAGTAACAATCACTGGTATCAATCACTGGTATCAATTGTCTTTATTGTGCACTGTAAAGATAATAATAATACATGATACTGGGTGCTGTTAGGCAAATACTGGGCGCTGTTAGGCGAAGGTTTTAGGGTCTTGGGTTTAGTAGTAATTATGGGCGCAGTTCCTGTTTCGTTTCTTGTTTTACTGACCAACACCTCTTTTGCATTAAAATTTACTTGAGTCCAGTCCAGAGTCCACGGTCCAGGTTTTACACTACTAGCCCACTCAGAGTTGTCAGTGTTGTTAGTCTCTTCTTCATCCATTACAGTGCTAGGAACTATCATGTTGTCAACTCATACCTGGACTTACTGTCTGCGTCCTCAACCTCTCTAACTATTTTAAACCTTTTCAATGAATGATTATTCTTGTGATTGATAATAACATTCTACGTTTCTTTCTCTCTGAAGAGGCTGTACACCTCCTCATCTACTAGACTAGTAACTGCTGCTCACAAAGTTGTAAAAATGAAATAACAATTAAAAGAGCTAGCAGCTAATAAGTTCAAACTGATAGTTATCAAAAAGTAACATGATGAAATAATGCTTGCAAAAGTAAAAGTCTCAAGTATCCCTACATCAATGGCTTGAATCGAGGAGGAGGACGTAGTTTGATGAAGCAATTGACAGTTGTAAATTAGAGGTAGCTGTGTTTTGGAGGACACAGTCTGATGAAGTAATTGACGGTTATAAAAAGTAGGATTATGCATTTGTTGCAGGTCATCACAGCAATTAAGCTGCTGATGTAGGGATACTTGTGACTTTTATTTTTGCAAGCATTATTTAATCTTGTTCCTTTCCTTTTTAAAGCCTTGTTCCTTTGCGACCGTCATCCCTATACTTTTATTAAGACTTTTTTCTTTATAATAATGAGGTTTACTACAGTTATATTATAACAAAGTCGAAGTAAAACTCTCTTATTTTATTTCTAGAACATGTAACTTTCACATTATTATCACTGAGAAAATTAAAGTTTAAAAATAATTATAGTTTTGTGCTTAGTTGGTGATTGAATTTGGGTAAACTTAACTAACTATTATAATTTATTTATACAACAGAAGAAACGCTTGTCCCTATGACTTGCAGACCTTTTTTATGTTCAAGTTGATTCTGTTTCTGTATTACCCTGGGTTTCTCCTTCTTTTGCTCTTCGTTTGGTCCTGATTTTGCTTCTCCTGTTGCCTTGGGTTTATATTGTCCGGCCCTGTCTTTATTGTATCTTAAGCAAAGTACTGTTATCAGTATTACACTGGCTATTATGACGATTATGACGATTAGTACTGCAACTGCAGAGATAACCCAGTGTAATTATGTAATACTCAATATTGTGTAATTGTGTACAATCATGCATGTATGCATACAATAATTATTAAAGAAAATTAAAAAGATTTCTATCGAAATCAAAAGGATGTAGGGTTGTGAAATCTACCACTGGTCCATAATGTAAACTAACAAGAAACAAGCATGGAATGGTAAGTTGGTAACACGATTGACTTGCTAACAGACCATAGATCCCTACATCAGTGGCTGCTGTGGTTGGCTATACATGTAGCTAGTTCAGCTAGTTGCTGTTGACTGACACCTGACGTGCATTCAGCTTGTGACATCTTATGTACAGCCACTGATGTAGGGATCTATGGTCTGTTAGCAAGTCAATCGTGTTACCATTTCATGCTTGTTCCTTGTTAGTTTACATTATGGACCAGTGGTAGATTTCACAACCCTATACATCCCTTTGATTTCGATAGAAATCTTTTTAATTTTCTTGTTTGTGTCCTTTTTTCTTTTTCAGTGAAATGCAGTTCTATTATCATGCACGTACTGAGCTGTCTTTGTTTCCACCATTGGTTTAGCTTTCCTGTTGTTAATGGCTTTTCTTTATTATTAACAATTTTAAACTTGTACATGTAGCTAAAAATAATTGTTATGCTGTACCTATCAGCTCGCCTACGCATACATGCATGCATTCAGTGCATACGAGCCCCGCCCACACTTGTTTGTAGACCTGTACGGCGGTTATAATTATCTGGTAAGCGCAGAATGGTGATCCTACACGAGCTTACCGTTCTTCGAAGACTCCAGACAAATATGTTTTCTCCGTGATCCATACGGCGTGGAGATACTCAAGCTAGTGCTTGTTCACGTGCGCTAACCACTGCTTGGTCACGTGCGTATTGCGCAATCACAATAATGGCGTCTAACACTTAGCTGACAATAGATCACATTCGAGAAATCGCGGAATTTATATCGCCGTTTTGCTAAAAACAACGTTCAAAAGGCACCTGCCAGTAGAATTTCACGACTGTTCGTGGGTATTTTGATCTCGGCACTGCTCGCGTAAAGGCGCTAGGCGCGCTGAAGAAAGAAAGAAAGAAAGAAAAAGAAAGAAGAAAACGAAGATGACGAAACTCGATTTTCACCGTTTCCAGGTTCGTCACTTTAGCAACAATTTTGAGCAATCTCCTTGCTACTGTAAGATGGGGCAACGCCAGAGAGCAGATCTAAGTGTCTTTGGACGTATAAAATTCATCACCAGGCGAAATATCAGCGTTTGAACGCTAATACATTGTATGTAACCGCCATCTTGTTTTCCCATTCAACCCTACATAGGGAGGCACTACGTACAGTGCCTCCCTAATATTTGAGCACTGGTACACATACCATAGGAGTAGAAAACTTATGTTTTTGTGTTCAAATATTTTCATTGGCCATCGTTTTATGAAAATATTTTACCACGAAACTTATTCACCACTGAAAATATCTACGCACGAGAGACGATAAATTTGCTATATGAAGGAGTTCATTACACTAGATGAAAGTATTTTCCAGCTATGAAAGTGTGGCAAACAGTTGATCACGATTTGTCAAGCTGTATACTTGAGTAATAGATCTTCTACAATTGAGCGCTGTATAGTGGACACGTCTTGTATTGATTTTGGAAGCGCAAAAATTTTCATTGTACAAAAATTTCTTCTCAAAGCCCGGGGCATATACAAATTTTTACACAACAAAAATTTCCCCAACTACAGTATATCTGCATATGCTGTAGTATAATAACTACGGAATCTCCACTGCATATGCATGCACAAATACATGTAAGCATATACTCACGTGTAATGAGTGTCGCTAACAGAACTGTTTCAGTGACTTCAGGACCAGGAGTTGCTGTAAAAATGATGACAGTACATATATTGGCATACACACCTTCAGTTTATTATGTATAATATGCATGCAAGGTGCATTCTATGCATGGTATCAGCTATGCGCATGATTATTCCAATATAGAGCTGTTTCAACATGCAGTTCATCACCTGTAGTTATAGGAAGTGTGTAATCGGGAACAAGTACTCCTGGGATAGTGACTGCTGCTTCTATGTTGATCTCATCCTTTGCATCAAAATCAGTTGCTATGATGTCATACATGCTGGCGGGTACAGTATTGGTGCCAGATGTTCCATTTATTGTGAAGTTCATTGGTAGACTTCTGGTTTCATCTGCTCCACTTCCAGTTTCATTTTCTTCAAATAAAATGATGAAACATTTCGGGTTCTCTTCATGTCCCTCAACATACTCAACATTGAAATTTATATGCCCTTCATCAATAGGATAATTTATGCTCACATTTTGTACATCAAAGGTGCCTGTATAAAAAATGCATGTATTAGAGTGACAGTTATCATTACTTTCCACTCACTGATATTTAGTGGTTGAGACTGCTGTGTCATTCCGCCATTGTAATTTACAGTCAATGTAAGTATGTAGTTCCTGTTCTCTACTAAAGTGGTGAATCGAGCTATAACACTTCTCTGATGTTGAGATAGAACTTCTACTTCTCCAAGAAAAAACAGTTGCCGCCATAAGTAAGACATGCCTCAACAGTAGTATTATCCATGGCATTCCCACATACTGAATTCTCCTGTAATTAGCATGCCAATGGATTATATGTACATGTATAATTAACCCTAGTTCAGCGCATGCATGAGGGTTACAGTATTCATAACTTTCTGGCAAGCCTGAGCTGAGCTGATTTTCTGTTTTTTGAACCGACATTCAATCAGAGGTAATGCTAGTCAGTGAGTCAGCTTGCACTGCAGTGTTGTTTTCAATGCAGTCCTAACTCTAGTTTACAACACATAGGCATAGGAAGATGCAAATGATTGAGGGGGCACTGTTTTAACACACATCAGCAGGGGTCTGGGGGGCGCAGCCCCCGGCCAGATGCTGGAGCAAAATTGACTTTTGCATCACTTTCGTTTCCGTTTTTAGACATTTCAGCTAGCTTTTTTATTCAAGAAAAATGATTACTTTCTTATTCAAAATTATTATTCTCCCATCTTCTTGTGTAAATAATGTAGCTAATAACACTTGTCTGCTCTGCGCAGCATTCAGACGATTGATCGTTAACTGCGCGGCATTCAGAATTTCAGAGCACACTGGGTGGCTACTTCTAAAACGCAGGCACAAGCACGGAGAGGGATCGAGACTGAGACGGTGATTCTGCATCGTTTGTAGTAGCAAGTGCTCCCTTGGTAGTAGTACGATCGTCCTCTGGCTCTGACAGACTATCAGCGTCATGCTCGTATTTGTTATTGGCGTCAGGCTCGTGACTTGACAGATCGCTCCACGAAAGATTTACAACAAAGTCATCTGCTTAGATCGTTTTGGTGGCGGTAAAGATAGAGAAGACATCGATAAAGCAGCCCTTAGATCTTATCATGGGCGTTCTCTGGCTAAGCTACTAGCTACACGTGGGTTGTGGGTGTGGCTTTAATAAAAGCTTGGGGGGCACGTACGTGCCCCCCCCGGTTCCTACACGCCTATGCAACACACATGCAGACCTCTGGTGGATGTGTGGTTGCCCAGTGCAGGCATACCAGTCTTCACTGTCAACCAGGCTTTGAATCTCGTTTGCTGGAGATTCAAAGCCTGGTTGAATAATTTAATAAACCCTAATTTTAGTAATTAATAATGAGCTGTTACGTTGTTTATCACCATAAGGCATGAATGGTAGATGACCCTGATCAGTCAAAAATACCCGAGTGTGCAACACACAGAACTAATTCTGGAGTGGTTACCTGGGTTTAATTGGGTTTATCTACTTATGCCAAAATGGGATAAACTCACGCAAGGTCAACTTTTACGGCATCAACTCTAATGACTACAGGACAAGATCAAGACTGGGCTATAATTATAAACCCAAATTTTGTCACTAAACCCGAAATATTAATTATTCTAAACACATTAGTTCAGTGACCTAGTAATAAAAATTGATTTCAGCAACCAAGTTTATAGCTGACTCGTGAGTTGATTTCGTGAAATTGATCTGGTGAGCGGTTGACATCTGATGCTGCTATCCTTAAGATAGATGACATCTTGACAGAGTACTGTTTGTGCATTAATTACAATTAATACAAAATGACACTTTTATCGACATTAGCCATGTTTCATTGAACACTAATGTATTTCTGTGTTGACGAAGTATGATCGTTGCAACACTCATCTGTGGGCTGCTTCACTCTATCTATAGCATGATCTACATACTTACCTCCACATGAAGAGTATAAATCCAGGTAGTATGCTCTCTCTCAGTTTTCCTCTCAGTTTTCCTCACGGTGCTGATAAGCATAAGATTACTAACTAAACAACAAAGTATACAAAACCCAATAAAAACATGCGTGTAATGTTTTACAGTATAATTCACAACCATTGACCCACTTCAAATAGGTCGATTAGCTACCCATGTAGTATATATTATCTATGGGCTACCAAGGTGAGCCAGCTAGGTATCAAACGTATGGTAGAACAGTGGACAGCAAAACAGAGAGCACATTTTTTTCTGGGCTAAAGGATGCAAATAAATATTTTTTGATGAGACCTAGTATGCACTGGATCCATCTCTAAAGAGAGCGCTTTCCTTTGCTTATAAACTAAGAGTGTGTTAGTGCCTTTTGTAGACTACTGTAAGTTTGTAACCATCATTTCATGTTATACCGTATAGCGGGAAATTTTCGTGGGAGAAAATTTTCGCGAATGCGCGAGATAGAGCATTTCGCGAATAATATTTTCGCGAATCAGCACTATTGCCCTATCTTTGTCAACAGAAAACAAGACATTCGCGGATAATATTTTCGCGAACTGCCTGTAATTCGCGAAATTCGCGAAAATTTTCTCCCGCGAAACTTTCCCGCTATACGGTATTGCTAGTTGTCCTGGTAATTGTGGAATTCATCTAGAATAATTATTATTATTATAGACATCTGTCCCAGGTCATGAATTAACTATGATAGCAAAAATCATAGTATGTGGTGTATGCAATTTTATTCATGAATAATATTATGGATCTTATAAGGCTTGTGTCACAGTAACAAATATGTAATAAATAAAATTATGATAAAACCTTTTCATTGATTATTGCATTAAACATTATACTTGCTCACTTGAAACAGGAGTAACTGCCATAACAGTTGATACACTGCCTATCCCAGCATCATTCACAGCCGCCACTGATATATCCAGCGTTTCTCCCAGGATGATCACACTATGAAGATACTCAGTGGTGTTTGTTGTGTCAGCTGCCAACAACACCGCTCCATCACTGTGTCTAGTGACATTAATGGTATAATTTCTAATGGGCACTCCTAGTAAAGTGTCTGGAGCTGTCCAGTTGATGTATAGTGTGCAGTGATCCATCTCGATGCTACTCAAATCACCAACAGCAGACAAAGGACCTATAATCAATCACAGTAGTATTTTTATAATAAAATAGGTTGCCAATTGCTTGCCTTGGACTAAAAGAAGTGCACGTTCTATAGTGGTAGTGTGTGGCATTGCGGTTGTGTTCGTTATGAAACATCTGACTTCAATTTCCGTCACTGCCAAGAAATGTATTACAGATCGTTCTCCTCCACCAAAAAGATTTGTAGTATTTTTGATTACATGTATATGCAAATGCTGTCCATTAGTTGGGTATAAGTCCCATGTTATGATCTCTTTACTATTACTAACTGCACAGGTAAACTCCACCATTTGACCTGTGCTAGCATTCTTGGGCAAAGGGACTTCAATGACTGCAGCAAAACCGCCTATTCCTGTGTTAACCAAAAGGGTATTGTATTATAACGCCGAGGAAAATACGCAAGAAATGCAACTTGCCATAATATGCAACTAAAACAATCGCGATGTGGATTGTGGACAACCTGCATGTGCATAAATTATCAACATGCAGGAGCTAGAATTATATATAAGGCAACTCACATTAGAACCGATGTTGATGATGACCGCGAGAAGAGAACAAAAGCCACCCCTGCACTGCAGCTGCACTGATGTATTAGCTTACGTGCTGATTAGATAATAAGACAGTGGGTGGGCCTGGGTTTGTTATGTTCATAACATGAACAACGGTTCATGCCCACGTGATACTCCAACGCGGGAACCGGAACTTTAATTTTGAGTCCAGTTAGGGGAAGACATCCGGTCGGGGTCAAAGGTCGAACTTTAACCTGTTTTGCACGGAATTTTGACTTCATCTTTGTACGTGCTATAGCGCTACCAGAGATAATATTATACTCTCTGGTGCTACCGATAGAGGGTTGTCATCCAGCTCCAAAATAGGGCAGGAAGTAGCTCCAGAATACGGCAGGAAGTGAAATAGTTGTCGTCCGCCCAGCTCCAAGATAGGGCAGGAAATGCTGCTGTGAATAAAGAATAAGGCGAGCTCTATCTGGAGTACACTATATGGCTAGTGGTGTGCTGTTGCTTACTTTCCTCGCTGCTTCCTACCTCTCCAAGTGCCTTGACTACTCTCACAGTACAGTGCTGTTCCATGAACACTGCTGGTAAGGTCATTGGCTGTCCATTATTAGTTGTTTCTTAAAATTTGGGTATCTCTTTCTCTCCGAGTTGCACCACAACTATATACCTCATATAGATTATTGTCATGCTTCCCAGCCTCATGTCTTTTGTCTGTAGTCATGCTGCCCAGAGTGAATTGTGGGTGGGGCCATGGACAGGAAAATGTTCTGAGCAATGAGCATTCTATGTTTTATTTGCATGTCATTGTTGATTATATTATTTTTCTCTTCTTCGTACAATTTTATGTTGATTGTTCACTTGCGCGTCCTATTACCGTTTTCTATATCCATGAATCACCTCTCAAGATACACTCAGTAAGGCCTGGGGCCCATAAGACTAGTCTCGCTTTTATTGCTTCTTCCCGTGTTATTTTCATCTGCCTATTCATTCCTTTCTCCCCTCACTGATAGGCCGAGCAACCATTCAAGCAGATCACAGAGCAGTTTAATGCAGTGTTGACTGACTTCTTCTTCCTCACTATACTGTCTGTGTGCTACGGCAACTTATCGGCTACCTAATAACTATGAAATGAACCGCTTTAAGGTGACAGCAACATGTCGCTAGATAGTTGATACTCGCATAACCATTCTTTCTCCCTCAGGACACTCTAACATGCATCAAGGAAGCACTGCTAGTCTGCTACTGGACTATCTTGCTTCGTCTTCAACTGCCACTACTTGTGCTAAACTGTACCGGAGGAGAATATTCTGTTTAGCTCAACTAGGCCGACAGCGAGAAGCCGAATCAGGTGAGAAAGAAATGGACTGTTTTAATTTCAAGTTTCTCTTTCTTTGTAGAGTTCTATAACTAATCAAGAACCTTGCTTTGAGTGATGAGAAGAAAGGTATGGTTGCACGCAGATGGATGCTGGAGCAGAATTACTGTATTTTGTAGACACAAACACAGAGGTTGAGACAGTCAGAGAGAAGATGAAGGCATGTCTAGTCAACCGTACTCCATTGGAGTAAGTAATAAGAAGAGAGATGTAATGATGTGATGTTGCCTGTTATTGCAGTAGGATTGCTGCTCAGATAAACGAAGAGGAGGAGGACGTTAGCTCTTACACTAGTCAAGTGTCTCGCTCAATCTGCATGTAGCGAACTGCTTAGAAGGGACGCCATATTTTGGTGAAATGTGAATACTCTGTGCATGTGGTGACTCTCATTTTGTATACATGCTCACAAAAGGATTGGATTCGGGAAACAGCTGGTTTGTGGGAAGGTGTATGTTGCAGTCCTGAACGCAAGCAATTATCTCTACTCACATTGCAGCAACTGCCTCAAACGCTGTAGTCTATTGAGACCGTGAGACCAATATATCCTAGAATTCACACTCACTCAATAGGTGCCCAATATTGCTGTGAAGAGTGCTGATTTGAAGCATGGACAAACTACCACTGGCTAGAGTGCCGTGTCTCCACCTGGAGAAACGTGAGTGCGATGGATTTTCGTCATCTTCTCTCCAATGTCTTATTAGGTTGACTACCTATTGTGAGTTGGTCCTAGAATGCTGTAGTCAGCTCCACGAGATGAGTTCTTGTCAATTTTCTTGCAAGTTCACTTGTTTAATAACAACTGGCTTATTATCAGTGCCTCTAATGACGTACTGTGTGAAGCTGAGTTGAACCACACCTATGGTACAACTCATACAATTATTATTTACTTCTTTTTGCACTCATTTATAGGACCTCAATTGGGCAAGCAGACCAGTCAGGTTTTTCTAAAAATAATTTACCCACTTCCTTTGCAGATGCAATGTTTGCTACAAGTAAGCTTCACCTCCGCATTCTCCTAACTCTCCTTTCTCTCTCTCTCTCTCTCTCTCTCTCTCTCTCTCTCTCTCTCTCTCTCTCACTCGATTTTCTCAGACCCACTAAATTCAGGGACTATGCAAAGCTATGCACAGCTATGCTTGCCCTAAGTGCAAAGGAGTTTTTCCTCGTCCATCAAACAAAGATGACTTGAATTCAACGTGCATCGAATGTAGAGAGACTTCGAACTTCATGACAAGTCAATGGTTTGCATGTTTGATCTGTTACTAGTGTAGAACTAATGCTTGTTTTCAGAAAGAGAGAAGAGTAGACTTGCTGTTCATGGATATAAGACGCAAGTGTTTGTTCAACAAACGTTCGTTTTCACTTTCTTGTTCTGTTTGAGATGATGGAGATGAGCGCAGAGAGACTGTACAGCGAAGGACTACACGAATATAACAAGAAATTGTTGTCCATGCGGGATGCAATCGGACAGTACTATGCTACCAACAGTGAGCGAAAATAGATTTTGCGAACTTGTCAATTTGCTGTTCTCTCAGAGATTATGCACAAGGTTGTGAAGTATTGTTTAATGAGCTGTGACACTATCATCCATATTCACGGCTTGTGAACCATCGAGGCTGCGACATGTGTGTAAATACTTTTATTAAAAATTATTACTGTCCTGTTGCTGGCATTGCAGGAAACGCTACAGATACTCTTATTTCACCGCTACTCTTATTACTGAGCTCCACCTTGGCATCATCCCCCTAGCTAAAGAGCACATCTAATGCTGAAACAGCAGCCACAGTATAACCACTCTCTTGTGTATAAACCGAACAATTTATATTCAAACCACTAATAAATTTCTAACAAGTTGTTTTTGTGTTGTTGGTTCAAATAAAGACAGTACTAATAGATAAAATTATGTTTAAAAATTATTGTGCTTCTGTTTCGAACAAAGCGTTGTCATTCCAGCATTGTTCTGTCATTCCAGTAATCTCACCACTGGCATGTTTCTGGAGGAAAATGATAAAGAGTGAGAGAAAACATGAGTTTGAACAAGGTCTATTTTGTCCATACCATTGATCTAACCAACAGAACACTTGGCGATGAAAATGCTTTGTTCAGCCTAAACGAAACAAAAATGACTAAATAACACTGAGTGTGTGTGCAGAGGATACATTCATAATCCTGTTCTCGACTCTAGTCTGTAGTCCAAACCATTTGAACTCACATTCTACTAGTTTACGTGTGAGTGTGTAATAACCAGTAGGGTCCCATTCTGCTCTGTAATCCTACAGATGAACATGTGTCTCTCTCAATAGGTACGCACAGTGTGTGCAGTGTTTTGTCTGCACTACAGCCACAAACACATAACTGGTGCATACCCTAACGTCCACTACATCGTTAACTATATCAATATCTACCGCTTCACGAATAGCAAACTGTTCCTGCGACAACTTATGTACATAAAAAAAGAAAATGAAGCATTACTATGCTTGTGATGCATATGCACATTTCTAGTAGTCATTTATCATGGATAGTGGTGGTGGTGATATGGAACCCATCTCCCATGTAGCCTGGGTTCTGTATACAGCATAGTACATACATGCATGCATTCAGGTTAATGGTGTCTGAGCACGAGTGAGTGAAAACGTGTCTCTATAGTCTACTAGTCTTGCTAGTCTACTGGTCTTGCTACTCTACTCTGGTCGATGTATTTGACTGCATCTAGCAACTAGAATCACAATTTTATGCAACCATTGTACTCTAGTCAATCAAACCTAGCTCTTTAGTAGTATGTAACTGCCTGTACAGTGATTCTAGTTGCAAGATGCATTCAAATACATGCTACTGAAGAAGGTTTGATCGACTAGACTAGACTGGTTGCAACTAATGGACCCAAACAGTGATTCTAGTTGCAAGATGCAGTGAATTATGAATGTTTGATCGACTAGAGTACAATGGTTGCATCAAATTGACACAAACAGTGCTTCTAGTTGTAAGATGCAGTCAAATACATACTACTGAAGGTTTGATCGACTAGAGTACAATGGTTGCATCAATCAGTTTTGTGAATTTAGCGCTACTGGTCTACTCTGGTCGATCAAACCTTCTTCAGTAGCATGACTTTGACTGCATCTTGCAAACTAGAATCGTTGTACAGATCAGTTTAGTGAATTTAGCGCTACTGGTCCACTCTGGTTGATCAAACCTTCTTCATTAGCAAGTATTTGAATGCATCTTGCAAACTAGAATCACTGTACAGATCAGTTTTGTGAATTTAGCGCTACTGGTCTACTCTGGTCGATCAGACCTTCAGTAGAATGATTTTGATGTCCTTCTACTTTACCAGTGCAAGAATTTCCCGCTCTTTCTTTCAGTCCTTCCTTCTCCTCCTTCTTTTCTTCTGTTGACTCGTTTGGTATATCAATAATAGAAAATTGACTTGTCTAAAAATATAATTTAGTAAAAATTAATTATACACAGATACATAATTATGTATAATTTACCGTGTCACCATTTTTTCTTAGATTACCAGCAGATTGTGAGCCATTCAAGGAAATCAAATCGTCACGAGAATTCTCTAACGAGCGACTTAGGGAATTTCTTTTAGACTCACGATCTTCATTAACTATTAAACAATAATAGTAAACACTATTTCTTTATGCTGCAATACCTTCATCATCAATTTGATGACCATGATTTTGACCACCCTCATTGTGATCCTGCTGACCATCTTGACCACCCTCATTGTGATCCTTCTGACCATCTTGACCACCCTCATTGTGATCCTGCTGACCATCTTGACCACCTTGATTGTGATCCTGCTGACCATCTTGACCCTCATCATTGTGATCGTGCAGACCATCTTGATCCTGGTGACCACCCTCATTGTGATCCTGCTGACCATCTTGATCCTGGTGACCACCCTCATTGTGATCCTGCTGACCATCTTGATCCTGGTGACCACCCTCATTGTGATCCTGCTGACCATCTTGATCCTGGTGACCACCCTCATTGTGATCCTGCTGACCATCTTGATCCTGGTGACCACCCTCATTGTGATCCTGCTGACCATCTTGATCCTGGTAACCACCTTCATTGTGATCCTGCTGACCATTTTGATCCTGGTGACCATTCTCATTGTGATCCCGCTGACCATCTTCATCAGCCTGGTGATCACTCTGATTGAGATCTTTCATTTGTACGATTTTTACAGATGACCGACGGTTCCGGTTACGTCTACGTATCACCACCACCACCATAACTACCACTACAACTAAACCTATTGAGTAAAATAATCTCATTAGAATTGAGTATAGAACTCAAACTTACCTCCAACAACAACAGCAACAACTGAAAGAACTATGATCAGTGTCTCGGTGCTAGTGGTAGTAATAGTTGAGCTGTTAGTTGCTGCAATATCCATTGTTACATCACAATACTTATAGCATTGCCTAAGACTCACCGGTCACTATAGATGTTGTTTCTGCACTAGTCGGAGGATCATAGTAAGGAACAAATACTCCTGATAATTAGGTGACAGCTGCTGTTGAGTTGATCTGATCTGCTGCATCAGCATCGATAGCACGGATATCATATGTTGTGTTTGATTGGAGATTTCGTATACAATTTGAGGACTCATCTATTGTTTTAGAAATGTCATTACTTGTATTGCTGAATGAATGCCTCAGCTGGTGTTTCATGTCCAGTAACAAAGTTAACATTAAAGCACGCACGCCCATTCATTGGTTGACCATCCAGTGAAATATTAATTACATCAAAAGTACCTGAATGACCAGAATTAAGATACGTGACTCATAATCATTATTGCTTACTGATATCAATTGGTAGTGACTGTTGTAATTCGTGTACTTCTCCAATATACCCTACTTGTAGTTTTGACAAAAATTTCCTGTTTTCCATTAGTGAGGTGAATTTAACCTCCACAAATCTCTCTAGCATGTTTGGAGATAATGTTGTCATGTTTCCAGCAACTTGAGCTTCTTCACAAGATGAAGAATTCAGACATGCTTGAACAGTGATATTTCCAATAGCATTATAACAGGTTGTATTTTCCTATGTAAATAACAGTTAGTAGCCATTCAGTACAACATTCAGTTACAAACCTGCATTAAATAAGTATAAATCCAAGTGTTGTGGATCCTACTAGTATTCCTGAGAATGCTGATCAGCGTTAAATTGGTAACTGTGGATGCATGAATAATTAGAATATTTAAAATATTAATTAGGACATACTTGATGAAGGAGACATCATATGTATTTGTGATACATTTCCTGTCCCAGCATAATTTACTGCTGCTACTGATATTATGAGCACTTCTCCCAAAATACTTGGTAGGTAGGTATATTCAGTAACATTAACATTACTGCTCTTCAACACTGTTCCATCACTGTGTCTAGTGATGTTGATGGTGTAGTAGTTAATAGAGACTCCTTGTAGAGTGTAGGGAGCTGTCCAGGTGATATTTAGTGTGCATTGGTCCACTTCATTACTGTTCAGCATACCAACAGAAGACAGGCGGCCTAATAGTAGCATATAAATAGTGAATGCAGCAGTGAATTAAGAACTCACCTTGAACTAAAAGATAGGCAGATTTTATCGTGGTAATGTAAGTATTGTGATCGGTGACAAGACACCTAATCATGGTATTATTGTTGTCCACTAATGCTGTAAAATTTAGCAAAGATCGTTGTCCCCCTCCAGAGAGGGATTCCATTCTTGTTGTAGTTGATTGAATGTTCCCAGGACTCCAGGTGATTATATCTGCACTACTGGCTGCTGCACAAGCCAACTCCACTGTCTGGCCTGCACTTACATTCTGTGACATAGGAACTTCGATCACTGATGAGGCAATCACACCAGTTCCTATGACTGAATTATTTTTATAATCAAGCAGCTATGGACTAATGGACTAATCTTACTGTTAAGAAGTGCCACCTTTACAAGTACAGATGCTGACAACCTTAAGTAACAAACTAATGAAATATGAATCAAAATTGTCTTATACACTTACATATTGCTGCAAAGACCAAGCAAGACACAAGATAGCACTTACTGCAGTGCTGTTACTAAAAAGTGCAATGTCTGTAATGTTATTAATGAATAATGATTTTAAAATAAATTCATTACCAAATAATTACTACACGCATGCTCAATGGTTGCTAGGTGGAGGACTCTGAATACAATGACTATAAAAAGTATAAAACAGCTAGCTCAGCTCGTTGATTATTAATATTATCTCCGCACAAGTATTGATGCTCATGGTATAAATACCATTATGAGGGTACTGTTTATTACTTTTAAAATTTCTGCCCATAAAGAGGCAACACTTGATCATCGACTTTCTTGTGATCTGTCTTGCATTGATTATCACTGACTGAGTACTTCTGCAGAAGAAAGGAGAAGACAAAAAGACAATAACTCCAACACTTACCTTGTCACTGTCTTGGAATATGTCTGCAGTCTTTCCTTCTTCCGTAAAGTACTCATCATTGATCTCATCTGCCATTGTCACTTTACTGATGTCCACCTTGGTCTGTGTAGCGATCACATAGCTTTGATTCATTTGTCACAATGGAACACAATTCAGCTTGAACAGACCTAAGAGCATAATAATAACTAGATGCAGTCACTAAAATTAGACGTTAACACTAAAAACATTTGAGTACTCATTGACTCTTGTGAGGATGACCACTCACTTATCCTGATAGCTGGTGTCTACTGGCTATCAGTATGAGAATAGTACCGGGAGTTATAGACTTGCGAAGACAAGGTTCTGTGGGACCAGTAAGGACTAGAGTCTGTTGTGTACCACTTCCTCTAAACAGATACAACACTGGAACGGATCAAGTTATAATCTAAGTACGAGAACAGTCCATCAGAGGTATAACTGTATCGTCAGGAATTTGATTTCTATCATGTGTTGAAGCACACACGTCCTTCAATCAGTTGATAATCCAATGTAATATTTTGTAGAACAAATTATGCTGGAAGAAAGACAATGTTTACTAACAAAGTAGCATGGAGCAGAGTGTCAAGTGACAATGCACACACAGACCATACTCTATCACCTGTATCAACTACAGTGACACTAATACTCAATTGCTTTGTGGTGTTACTATACATGGTATGGCTGGAGGTCAACTACTCCTCACTAACAAATTCCTACAGTGAGGGAAACTGGTAGTGAATCATGAGGTACTTGCCCCGCTCCTGGTAAAAGAGTTGCATGATTTTCAGTCCTTTATGCAGGGTCAGTTGTGTTTGCAGAGCAGGCGGTCAATTTTCTGACTGTACAGTAAAAGTATCTAATGTGATTAACCCAACTAAGAGACAAGAATACTTTCAACACGGCTCTAACAATACCATATTAACAATATCAATAACAATACCAGTATATTACAATACTCGTAAAATACTGGTAAGAGTACATTGTAAAACTAATTATTATACTGCTTGTTGTTACCAGCTGGAGAAGATACATTCACTGTTTCAGAGGTGGTTGTACAAACAATAAACACACAGTACTATAGTAGTAGCTACAAATTATAGTCGAGCAATCAAATTAACATCTAGCTGGTTTTATCATGTATTTTTCTTCTCTTGTATTGAGTTTTTTATTTTCTTGTGGCCATGTCATATGGTCTGCATTCTTCCATCTCTATGTCACCAAACAGTTGAGATGAGGTACCATATGCTTTGCATTCTTCCATTTCAATGTTGCTCAACTGCTGTGAAGGTGATGAAAGACCTGTTGTGTTCTTAGTAGATGTTGTTTTGTTTACACCGTATGCTTGGCAATCCTCCATGCTCACTTTGTCCAGCAGTCGAGGAGGAGGCAAGGGAGCTGACATGCTCATCTCATCATGCGAACTCTTTACAGCTATAGCTTGTGTCAGATGATCAATTTTCTCATACAGCACAGGTTCTGGTGTAATAGCATCATTCTTTTTTGCAATTTCTTCATAATTGCAATGTTCCATTCTTGAACCTTTAGACACAATTATGAAAATGTTTAGGGATGTCAATTGTCAAACCTTTAGTATTACGATTCTTGATTATCACACTACAGCATATACATGTACATGCTGCCATTAGTATAGTGACTGTCAGCACAGTTAGAGCTGTTTGAAATATTGGAACATTAATTCAGCATTAATTATTTATTTATTTAAACAAACCTGCAGTTGGTATTCCAATGCAAAATGCAATATGGGACTCTTCTCCTATAAAATAAATATTTATGGCATTTTCTCCATGACAATAATACTTTACTCACCAATAGGCATAATTGATGGCATAGTACATGTAGTCAAAACTAAGGTGCTTGTAGGTAGCAAGTGTGAGGTAACACGTACACTTGTACTTGATGTGGTTGACTGTAAAGTCGTGCTAGTAATGTTTCTTGTTATCAGTATCTCAGTAATGACAATAGCTGGTGTTGTATCAACTATATCTAGTGCATCAACATCAGTAACTGAGAGAGAACAGATCTGACTTGAGTTTAGACTTTCAATGTTTATGCATCCTTCAATGCCTTCAATAATGATGTTTTGCACATATTTTGTTGTCAGGCATGACAGCCTTAAAAAGGTATACAATGGAGTTTCATGACCTTCAATATAGCCAACAATGAGACACAGCTTATTCGTTGTCAGCATTGAAATTGATGCATTTTGAATGTCAAATGTACCTAAAGTGAGCAGACACAAGTGATGAAGCATAAGTACAGGCACTGATCGACACTCACTACTCTCCACTGGTTGAGACTGCTGTTCAATTCCTCCATTGTATAGTACATGTACTATGACAGTGTACTTTCTGTTTTCTATTAAGTTACTGAAATTTGCTACCACTCTTCTACCAGCATCAGCTATGTCTGCAGTGACATTAATGCATGCTGATGCATCAGAGCATGCTTCAACGATGACTTTATTGATTGCTTCTCTGCATGACAACGATTCCTTCAAAAGAAAATGTACTGAGCAAGTATAAACTATTAATTTAGTTACCAAACTAAAAATATCATACTTCCAAGTACTGCCATTCCTCACAACATCATGAGTATCCAGCAGAGTCAACACACTTACTAAAGTGACAAAATAAAATATTATAACAACTACTGTTACACTGCACCTGATGAAGGAGAAATTCTGACAATACTAGATGTATTTCCAGTCCCTACATCATTCACTGCTGCCACCTCTACCCTCAGTGTTTCTCCCAGTGTAGTCACACTATAAAAGTACTCAGTGGTGTTTGTTGTGTCAGTCCTCAACACTGCTCCATCACTGTGTCTAGTGATGTTGATGGTGTAGTAGTTAATAGGGACTCCTTGTAGAGTGTAGGGAGCTGTCCAATTAATGTGCAGAGTACAGTTATTATCCATCGCAGTACTGGCCAATATACCAACAGCAGGCAATAAACCTACAATAACTTCTAGCTACTAGGACAGCGTGTTTATGGTAACTAACCTTGAACCAAAAGAAGTGCATTACTTATAGTGACAGATAGTGTGCTTGGGTTAGTGATGATACACTTAACAACAGTGTTGTTGTATTCCTGTAATGCTGTAAAATTTATCAAAGACTGTTTTCCACCACCAGGCAGGCTTTCAATCATGGTAGTAGTTGATTCGATGTGTGGCACTAAATTCCAAGTGATTAGATCACTGAATTTGGCGGCCACACAGGTAAACACTATCATTTGACCCACACTGGCATTTTGTGATGCAGGCTGATCGATTTCAGTGGGTGTAATTCCTATTATTGAACGACATTGTGGTAGTTGTATAATCTGTTAATCTCACCTCTGATGCAGTGAAACAGCACTAAGCAAGCGCAAGCAGGGAATAGCAACATTCTTACAGCTTTTAAAAAGTAGTCTCGACAGGCTAATCTCACGTGAGTGCCAAAATAATGAACGTGGGTGTAAAAAACCGCACGTCATGGGTCACACTACAAAAAAACGCGGCTGTTTACAGCGCTTTGAATGTAGATCTTGCAACGCCACAGTCAAAGCGGAAGTAACTTAATACGTTGACCAATCAAACGCGGCTGGTCACGTGTGGGCCTGCTTGAAGCGGGTCGCTCTAAAAGGAGGAACGAGGAAATAAGAAATGGGAAACGGAAACGAGGAAACGGAGAAATGACAAGGTAGGGCGGAGTACCGTCTTGGAACAAAATTCAAACCTTGGACCTCGTACTTCCCAACAGTCGCCGATGTGGCACCTTTAAACGTTCCTCTTTCTTCTTTGTAATGTTTTAGACGAGAGATAATGAGCGACCAGCAGCAAAATAGTGGCATTAAATAATATTTCTCTAAAATCATTGGATTTCGATTTTACCGACTCTGCTACTAACAGTGGCTGAGTGTAGAACACCAGAAGGAGATCATCCTGATTGTTGTGTTTCATTGTTTTGTGAAGAAAACTTTGACTTTAGCCGCGCCTTTAGCTATAAACTGTCATCTTAGCCGTGCAGATTGCGCGGAAAATATTCGATTTTGTCTGCGAATATGCACTAAAAGCTTCGGACATGCGCTTACCGGCGACTAGAATTCATCTTCGCTCCTATTTACCATAGCACACATTGCCAGGAATATAAAAAAGAGACTGTGTTCCAAGTTACCACACCTACTAATCTACCAGTTCACCGTTTCATAATCGAGCTTCAATTGCAAAGCAGACGAAAGGTAGCTCCAAGATTCTTTATGCCTAGTCTACGGTCGACTATAAATGTACCTACTGTGTAAGAGACTCGACGTCCAGCAATTCTCTTCTTCGAGCCAGGTACGAGAACATAAAGTTTGTTTCAAGTTACCCCGCCCTACCTTATCTCGTCATTTCTCCGTTTCCTCATTTCCGTTTCCCATTTCTTATTTCCTCGTTCCTTCTTTTAGAGCGACCCGCTTGAAGCATAACCGGTGCGGTGCACGAGACGGCAAAACTAGAAACGTAATAGATGGGCAGGGTTTCCGAACCGGGTGTCGTTCGTTCTGTCCATCGAGCTGCAGAGACCATCGCTCACTTCTGAAACTCGGTAAAGGTATGAATAGGCTTATAGTGAGGCAGCACAGTTTAAAATTCCACAAGTATTATGCATTTTGTGATAAAAGCATCAAATTTGCTATACATGTTACTAAAGGTGTTACAAAAAGATTTGGATATTGAGCCACACCATAATTTTAACCCTTGGTCTTTTAAATGTTAATTAATGGTTAATTATGTCCGTCAAAATTTTAACGATTTTCTACAATCCAAAATGCAAAACTTCATATTTATGGAAGAATTGGAATCACTAAAACCATTGATGATGTTTGTAATTGTGCACTACTACCTCAAGAGAAAAAAGAATAGAAAAGTGAATTACTTAATGTCTCATGAATAATTATTCATTTAATTTGGTTATCATTAATTCTGGTATAGCTAATTCGCTTATATAAAGCAGTGATCTTCTTACCCTTGATTCTCAAAGAGTTTAGAATTATTCTGCAGTAGAGACAGTCTGAAGTTTATAATAAATGGACAATTTTGAGAAATTTTTTTACATGACAGTTTGAACGTGTCAGCATAGCTAAAGTAAGAGTAAGCCAGCAACAGATATAGTCATTAAGACTTTATGTTGGACGCCATGGCAAGATACAGATACAGATACATCAAGCACTTTGTGTCTGTCAAATCCCTCTCAGACAATAACCGCCTACAGTTATATTTAGCAGCACTAGCAGTCCTTACTATTACATTATTCAAATCAAAGTTTTATGCCACTTAGCTCATCAATGTAGCTCTAATCATTGTAACTGCATTATTATACTAGTAAATTCAGTGCATGGTGTGGACCTTGATTTTAAAGCAGGTATTAATTTTACAAAATAATTGACAATTTGACAGATTCTTGAAACCTAGCTGAGCTACTTGCAATTGTCAATGGTCACCTCTCTAAGACGGCCACATGCTATAGTCTCAACTGCAATAAGTTTCACATCTTATAATACAGCCACCTGATTAAAGTTAGCCTAAATCAAACCATCCAACTTTACTAGTCAATGCAAATTATTGTAATAATGAATTGTGGCCACAATTGCAACTGCAATGAACTGCAACAGCAATTTGTGCTAACATAATTATTGGTAGATTTAAAGTTGTTGGAAAAGATTTTGACAACACCATTCTTGGTCATTAAAATTAATGTGCAAAGAGGTAGTCAAGCACATCATCAAATGCATTATCAACAGGTTTTAGGAAAAAGAATGGGTAGACTAAAATTTTTTTACTTTCTTGAACATGCTTCTCAGTGATAAAAACAGAATGCAAACATGAACCAAAAGCTTCAAGCTGCTTCTATCATACACAAAGCAGTGTAAAGTGATGTATTTGCAACAAAGTTAGTCAACTTGCATGCACACATTGCTTGCATGTAAAGGTAACATGCTTTCAAACTTAACAATCTATGAATCTCATTATAGAATATTTTGTTTTTGGGCTTGTATTGCTATTAATAAGTCTCATGATTAGCTAGTATATCATTTTTTGTATTTATTTTTATCATTAGAATCAACTTTTTATATTATCCAATGTAGTAAAATGTTTTTATTTGATTATGCGCATAATTATTATTGCAGATATTAATTAGTGAATTTTAAACTTAAACCGAAAATTCTGAAGTGGCTCAATATCTGTATTTCATTATAGTGCTATGAACTGCCACTGTACCAAATTTGATGCTTTTATCACAAAATGCACGATTGTTCTGCTCTGCTGCCTCACTATTAGTAGCGATGCCAACAGCGTGGGCGTGGCGGTTAATTTTGCGTAACAGAACGTAATAAATTATTGGTCTACTTAATTTATTCATAACTCTACTTCTACCTGTCGTATCTTATCGTTCTATGGCTCAATTTACTCGCTTATGTCTATATTTTTACTACAGAATGAACAGTACTGTCAAGAAAGTTTGAAGCAGTTGCGCAGAATAGGAATAGATTGTACTAAATAATGCATGTGGCACAAAACGGTTGCGAACTTCAATCAACTTTCCACACCTGATGTCCGTATTTATTTCCACTGTAATTTTTTTCTGTAAGTATTCATAGGTAGTAGTTGTAGAAAATACTAGTTCGAAGTTGTTAAAGTTTTTAGTGAGTATTTTATCAATGAATTAAGAATTAAAATTAAATTTTCATCATGTTACATACATTGCACAAGATTCGAACTATTTTTTTTGGAATCAGCTATCTTTGCTTGGGTGACAACAATGGATGAAATATTTTTTTAAGCCAAGGAAGGGGTGTGGGTTTTTCATTGATTCTTGTAAGTTCTACTTCAGACATAATAATAAAACTAAAGAACTATCTTAAAACGACTAATAAGTAAGACAGTCTCATGCACCACACAGAGAGGAGTTGATTAATATCTGGATCACTGAAATCGGTCGAGGAACAACGAAGTTATCCATGGCAGAAGGGGCGGTGCCGTCAATCTCAAATTACTACCACAAAATGTATTAATTTACTTCCTGTTACGCGAGGGTGCGTCTTCTCTGGCGTTTTTCTCAGCTTAGCGGCATCGGATGAAGAAACTTTTGGTATCTTTCGATTCCTCTGATCGAGCCCTTTCTAATGATATCTACTAAATCTTGTGATTTATAACTTTGAAAAACTGTTTGGAATCGCTACTATTAGCATGACAATGGCTTGCAATTTGACTCGTGGATTTTGCTAAAGTGCTTTCGTTCTCGAGTTATGGCTGGCTCACCTTGACGGCCGTCTTTGACCTCTCTGACGACAAAAGCGCCCATATTTGACTGCCTAGGTACTTGTAGATTCCATCTAAACTTCAGGACGGACAGCTCTGGGGGTGCATAGACATCTTAAGAAAAAGCCTATCAAAGCCAAGAGCAATGGCTACCTACTCAGTGATCACGGTCACGCCCACTTGTCCCTTGTGGTCAGCACTTCGCTGTCTTCTGGTTAGCAGTGCAGTTTTAATAGCAAGAACTAAGGAGCTAACTCTACAATGTGCAACACGCCGAGGGTTTTGTGAAATCTGTTCATTATTATAGTAACCACAAATTCTCACAGTACATGTATTTTCTACACATTTATTCACAATAATTATGTCCCGTGTTACACATCACTAGTTTTGTCAAGACAATTGCCATTCTTGGTAGCAGGAGGAGCACCAGTAGAGCCTGACTCATTCTTGGGAGCAGTAGGAGCACCGGTAGGACCAGCAGTAGGAGCACCAGTAGGAGCACCGGTAGGACCAGCAGTAGGAGCACCAGTAGGAGCACCGGTAGGACCAGCAGTAGGAGCACCAGTAGGAGCACCGGTAGGAGCACCGGTAGGACCAGCAGTAGGAGCACCAGTAGGAGCACCGGTAGGACCAGCAGTAGGAGCACCAGTAGGAGCACCAGTAGGAGCACCAGTAGGAGCAGCAGTAGGAGCAGCAGTAGGAGCAGCAGTAGGAGCAGCAGTAGGAGCAGCAGTAGGAGCACCGGTAGGAGCACCGGTAGGACCAGCAGTAGGAACAGCAGTAGGAGCACCAGTAGGAGCACCAGTAGGAGCACCAGTAGGACCAGCAGTAGGAGCACCAGTAGGAGCACCGGTAGGAGCACCAGTAGGAGCACCGGTAGGACCAACAGTAGGAGCACCAGTAGGAGCACCAGTAGGAGCACCGGTAGGAGCACCGGTAGGACCAGCAGTAGGAGCACCAGTAGGACCAGCAGTAGGAGCACCAGTAGGAGCACCAGTAGGAGCACCAGTAGGAGCACCAGTAGGAGCACCGGTAGGAGCACCAGTAGGAGCACCAGTAGGAGCACCGGTAGGAGCAGCAGTAGGAGCAGCAGTAGAACCAGCAGTAGGAGCACCAGTAGGAGCACCAGTAGGAGCAGCAGTAGGAGCACCAGTAGGAGCACCAGTAGAACCAGCAGTAGGAGGACCAGTAGGAGCACCAGTAGAACCAGCAGTAGAACCAGCAGTAGGAGGACCAGTAGGAGCACCAGTAGAACCAGCAGTAGAACCAGCAGTAGGAGGACCAGTAGGAGCACCAGTAGAACCAGCAGTAGGAGCACCAGTAGGACCAGCAGTAGGAGCAGCAGTAGGAGCACCGGTAGGAGCACCGGTAGAAGCACCGGTAGGAGCAGCAGTAGGAGCACCAGTAGGAGCAGCAGTAGGAGCACCGGTAGGACCAGCAGTAGGAGCACCAGTAGGAGCAGCAGTAGGAGCAGCAGTAGGAGCAGCAGTAGGAGCACCAGTAGGAGCACTGGTAGGGTCCAAATCATTATTCCCAGCTCTAGGAGTGTACTTGATAACAGGAACATCACCCTGACCATTCTTGTTATGGCGGAAATGATGTCCAATATAAATAAGAGTAAGAAATATAATTATTGCTGCTATTGATAATCCTATTGCTGCAAAGAAAAAGAACATACGATTAGAATAAATATCCTACAATGTACCTTACCGGTAACAGAAACAACAACAATAATAATTATGAGATCAGCTGGAGTTGCTGTAAATTAATTGTATGGTATATCAATCAATATTATTTGAACCGACTCACCTGCACTAGTAGGAGAAACTGATGGAGTATAGTTTGGTACAACAATTTGTATAGTAACTGGTGCAGCAATATGAATCTGTTTTTTCGCATCTGCATCAGTAGCTATTATATCGTGTGTCCCAGGTGGTACATTGGGTATGCATCCAAATGTCCCATTTATATTGAACTCTCTTCCAGTATTATTAAACAAAATGAAACACTCATGTGTTTCACTTCCTTGAACATATGTGATGTTCAGACATATTTGCCCATTAACTACTGAACCATGTACCGAAACATTGCGTACATCAAACGTACCTGTGTGATCAGTGAACTGTATTAACAGCCTAATAATAAGCATTTGCACTTACTGATGTTCACTTTTCGTGATTGTTGTGACACTCCTCCATTGTATTCTAAATTCAATGTTAAGTGGTAGTTCCTATTTTCCACTAAATTGGTGAATTCAGCTGCCACACTCCTCTCAATTTCTGTTATATTATTCACCATCCCAGAAACACTACTGCAATTGCTTGAATCAATTAAACATACTTCAACAGTATGTGTATCATTCAAAGCTGGTCCACATATTAAATTCTCCTGCATAAAAATAATTATTAAAGGGACGATCACTGTATTCTAGCACTAACCTCTAGTTCAAGAGTATAGATCCAGGTTATATTCTCCACATCTACACTCTTCTCGGTGGTTACATTCTTCACAATGTTAACAAGTGTTAGATTGCTAACTATAGAATTATATGAAAGTCAGATCACTAGAGAGACCATGCACATAGCTGCTCTTACACAGCAGTTTTATGAGGTAAAATATGGACAATAGCAATGACACTGTATACAGAACTAGTGAGCTTAAATATTAATTTCACTATAAAATCTGTACCAGAGACCTCAATTTTTTTAAATATTGCTAAGGGAATTGGAGTCAATAAACTGACTTGGATTTGCACACTGGACGTTTCTTTAATAAGCTTAAGCTCACTTGAAGTTGGAGTGCTTTCCATAACAATTGACTCATTTCCTGTCCCAGCACCATTCACTGCTGCTACTGCTATATCCAGTTTTTCTCCCAGGATGATCACACTATGAAAGTAATCAGTAGTATTTGTTGTGTCAGAAGCTAATAGTACTGCTCCATCACTGTGTCTAGTGATGTTGATGGTGTAGTAGTTAATAGGGACTCCTTGTAGAGTGTAGGGAGCAGTCCAATTAATGCGTAAGGTACAGTGATCTTCAACAGCACTTTTCAGATTATCAACAGCAGACAAGGGCCCTATATAGTGTATTATGATGTATAATATTCACACTAATATTTTTTACCTTGTACTAAAAGGTTTGCACTATTTATCGTCACATTATTAAGTACTGTATTGACTACAACGCATATAACGTTAGTATCACGCATTGCTGTAAACACTATCACAGATCGTTCTCCTCCTGTAGGAAAAGATTCTTCCATTTCAATGTCATTTCCAATGTGTGGTACAGTGTCCCATGTGACAAACTGATTGCTGTCATTAGTTGCACAGGAAAACACCACCAATTGGCCTGCACTAGCATTTTGAGAAACAGGAACTTCAGTGACTGTAGCAAACACGCCTATTCCTGCAATTATGCATGCAGCTAAACATCAGTATTAACATTGCAAACAACATACCGTGCAAAACGATCACTGCTATATATAGTGACGACCTTCATTAAATAAAAAGAGATTCTTGGATAATAATTATATCAAAGCTGTTATTAACCTACATTATTGCATTTCAAAGCAAGTATTAGGAGGCAAGCTGCAAACGCGAGCGAGCAAGCGGTAACTCTGAAGCAAGATACAAAATAATTCGAATAATCTGCAACAACTATATTCATAAATTTGATTCATTACTACAATGAATGCAAATTTATCTGAATATTGTTACCAAGTCTTTCATCGCGGTCATTTAAAGGTCAATAACTAACACAGCACATTCCCAACAGCGCACGTGATACAATGAATGCAGAATAACTTACCACAGCACGCACATTCCCAACAGCGCACGTGAAACACTTTATTATAATCATTGTTCGTTATGACTGTGCACAAGTGGTAGTGACATATCAAAACACCATTCTATGAGGGTACTGTCCATTACTAAGGAAAAATTTTCTGCCCATATAACAACGCAATTGAGGTACAGCTTTGAGACTTGACAACACTTGATCATCAACTTTCTTCTGATCTGTCTTGCGTTGATCACTGACTTTGTACTTCTGCAGAGGAAAGGAGAAGGTAAAAAAGAATAGTTCCAACCCTTACATTGTCGCTGTCTTGGAATATGTCTGCAGTCTTTCCCTTCTTCCGTTTCTCAGCAACTGTTCTCTTAAAGTACTCATCGTTGATCTCATCTGGTATCGTCACTTTACTGATGTCCACCTTGGTCTGTGTAGCGATCACATAGCTTTGATTCACTCGTCGCAATGGAACACGATTCAGCTTGAATGGACCTAGGAGCATATAGATGCAGTCACTAAAATATATGTTAACACCAACCCTCAGAAATGAAATTCTAAAACATTTGAGTACACAATGACTTACCAGTCACTAGCAGTAGTCCAGTGGGAAGCTGTTTCAGGAAGACCACTCTCTTGCCGCGATGTCTACCAGCTATCAGGATGAGAATAGTGCCAGGACTTATAGACTTGCGAAGACGAGGTGCTCGAGGAGTTTTGCGAGACCGGTAAGGACGAGGATTATCCTCAGTGGGGTACCACTTCCTCTGAAATGAGATAACATTACTGTAAACTAATCGAAGTATCAGACCAGTCTGTCAGTAAAATTTTGGCATTAACAATGGATTGTGATGAGCTTCATGAACACCAAGTTAGAACCCCTTCATAAATCAGCTGACTTCGACAACTACGCTAGATACTTGGCTTATCTAGTGACTCACTGATTTCTTCATACGTTTGACTCTTGTCTTGCCATTTTTCTCTCCGCCAATCTTCTTCACGATAAAATGTTTCGGGCGCTGCGCCTGCTTCCCAGCTCCGTCCACCTCCATCTTCCCCTACAAATAACGGTGACACGAGTTGAGACAATCACGCACAACACGATAGAAACACAAGAAGAGGAGATGGAAGAGGATATAAAGCAACGCACCCTTGATCCTGCTGTGGGTTGGGACAAGATAAAAACACGTTGCTGCCAGGCTAGAGCATGCGCAAATTGGAGCACACGTGGGCACTTTAGGTGGGTTGGGTCACACATGGATATGGACGGTTGGTCAGAGCTGAGACCGCATCTCACTTGTTCATGTGTTCTGCAGGCACTGAATCGACTTCAGTTTGCATCTCCGACTCCTGTACAGGTGTGTCTATCACTCTTAGCTGCAGTCATTCACCTTACTTCCTGCAGTTGGCTGCTATTCCTCCCTTTCTGACAAACAAAGATGTTGCTGTTCAGGCAGTAAGCCTCAGCTGTTAACATATAGTTTCAAGCTTTCTACAAATCCTTCTTTTGCAGGAGACTGGCTCTGGAAAGACATTAGCGTTCGTTATACCTGCTGTGGAGATATTGAGTCAAAGGTATTTCTCAAATTTTCCTGTCTACTATAAAATTAATGTCATAATAGGAAGTGGAAGAAGAGTGAGACAGGATGTTTGGTAGTGTTGCCTACTAGAGAGCTAGCGGTTCAAGTTACTGAAGTGTTTCGAGAATTCCTTCCTTCTTCTCTGTCACTTGTTCTTCTCATTGGAGGGACAGAGACTGAGCGAGACATAATCCGGATCAATGAGGAAGGGTATGTGAGAGGAATGATTGACCCAGCAGCTGTGACACTGTTCCTTTCAGAGCTACAGTTGTTGTAGGCACTCCTGGTAGACTGGTGGACCTGCTGGGGCAGAAGAGCTGTCATCTAGCAGCTGCTGTAAGAGCACTGGTCAGCGTACATTTAGTAAACACAATAAAGTTATTATTTCAATTGTGTGTATCTTGTGGTATTTCAAAACATATGATTCTGCTTGTTAAGATCAACGTAGTGCATATGTGATGCAGTACTCAAGGGTCAGTCTATAGTCTCTTATTGCTACAGGAGGTTCTGGTGCTGGATGAGGCTGACCGTCTTCTTGAGTTAGGCTTCCAGCAATCGTGAGTACTGCTTGAAATATTACTATGATGACATTTCTCACAGTATCAGCACAATATTGAGCTATCTACCGAAGCAGAGACGAACAGTTAGTAAAGAGACCACTTTTTACTAGCATCTCCATCCACTCACTCTAGGGGCTATTCTCTGCAACGCTGAGTCATGAAGTTGAGGATCTGATCCGAGCCGGTCTCCGTAATCCCGTCAATATTGCTATCAGAGGAGTGCCAGGCTCTGCTGATGTGTCTACTCCAAGTACACTAACCAATTACTACCTGGTAGGCATTCTATTCCTCCGCTTCCTACTGTCATGTGTTATTAGATTTGTCTTTATTACTTCCTTATTCCAGGAATGTCCTTTTGATGAAAAGCTATCATATTTCATTAATTTCCTCATGAACCATGAAGTGAGTGTAGTGTGACTAAGTGAACGATTCATAGATCAATACACTGCTCTCCACACTCTGTCAATATTGATTTGTGCAAGTTATTTTAACCCATTCTATGATCAGTAGTTCAATGAATTTTTTCTTCATCTTTGTTCTGTCTCAGGATTCCAAGGTGATAGTTTTCTTTGCTACTTGTGCAGCTGTTGGTTATTTTTCAACTATTACACAACGGTGTGTGTTTGGTGTGTGTGCATGAATGTCATGGTCTCCTCTTCTCTCAGCCTCTTGCCCAACCATTCCATTCTTAGTCTTCATGGTCGCATGCACAAGAAGAGACAAACACTTTTCGACAAGTTTATGGACATGAGCAGGTGAGACAATACTCACAAATGTCTGAAACTTCTTTTGTAGTTAATTGCTCTACCTACAAAGGCATTTCTAGAATGTTTACACAGTTGATCTGCAAATACATGTGTTAAATTCAGACCATGCTGCAAATTATGGTCCATTTTCTACAGCGGTGTGTTGATGTGCACTGATGTTATGTCAAGAGGTGTAGACATACCTTTGGTTGACTGGGTCATACAGTTTGATCCTCCTTCAACTCCAAAGTGAGTCAACCAACATGTCAGTATGTTGTTTTATCCTAAGCTAATGTGGATTCTACACTATTACTGCATGTTTTGTACAAGAACATGATTATGACATATGTATGCTTCACCCTATAGGGCATTTGTGCATCGCTGTGGGCGTACAGCTAGAATGGGACAGCAAGGGTCTGCCCTGCTTCTCCTGCTACCCTCTGAGACAGCTTATGTTGAATACCTTCAACTTAGCCATCGTGTAGTGCTAGAGGAACTCCCAACAGCACTCTCACCCACTCGAGACCACTCTCCCTCTATACCAGAACAAGTCAGAGCAATGTCTTCAAAGGAAAGGCATGTAGCACATCCGTCTCTTTTCACTTTTGTTTTCATCATCTTATCTTCCCCTTATGATCAGGGAACTGTGTGATCTTGCAGTGCGAGCTTTTGTGTCATTTGTACGGTTTTACTACAAACACGAGTGTCAGTTGATTTTTAGACCTAAATGTAAGATAATATAACAACTTTCAATTTCAGTAGTCATAGTTACAAATGTTGTGTCATCTGTGTTTGTCTCAGTGCTGGACCTCCCCCGGCTTGCTGGTGGTACCTATGCTCTGTTGCAGCTACCTAAGATGCCAGAGCTCAAGCACTGTGACACCTCTTCGTTCACACCTCACGCTCTGACACTCAATGATGTGCCCTACAAGACCACCCCTCAACCAAAACAAACACCCAACAACAAAGGTACCTATCATGTTTGTATGCATGAGTTCAGCATCACCCACACACTGTTAACAGGTCAAATATGTGCAGATTTGGTGATATTAGATACCACAGGATTTTCCTGCTCATTACATGACAGTCTCATTCTGCTGCTATGTGGGAATTATTTGTGTAATATAACACCAGTAGTATTGTCTGTAGTAGTATTATGCATAATGTAATACCAGTAGTATTGTCTGTAGTAGTGTTATTTTAGTTGTACTCTGTCATTTGTTTAGACAAAAGACCAAAGCATACGAGCATTCATAACAAGGTCTGTGTGTTTTTGGTGTTTCATTTGTTTGTGCATAATTGTGAAATAGTTTGTTGACATTTTTTGTTGTGCACAGGACAATTTTCTCAGAAAGAGAAAGAGACTTAAACAGACAGCAGTCAAACACAGGTTCTCACAAGCAGAGTTGCACGAGTTAGCACATGATGCTAGATTAGTGAAGAAGTACAAGTCTGGCAAGGTGATTATTCATGGAGCCTTGCTGTGTTGATTCATGGTCCCTGCAGATTACTAAGGCACAAATGGAATCTATGATGTCACAAGACTAGAGTAAATTCACCTACCCTATTTATTGGGAATTACGTTTTCATATCATGAATCAGTACAACACGTTATGACGTCTTTATCACGAGTAGGCGTAGTGCGTCATAATAAAGAGACGGAGCGAGCACCACATTGTTAGTCCTTGCTGACCTAGTCGTACAGAAACCTCGAAGAACTAGACAACCATGTCAGAGGAAGAGAAGACTATTCTGTGCACTGTCTACCAGGCTAAACTGGCTGAGCAAGCCGAACAATACGATGGTAACTTGAACTGCGCAGTATATAAAATTGCTGTGATTTCCTATCATCTGTAGAAATGGTAGCTTATATGAAAGAGGTCGTGGAACTTAAGCAAAACTGCCTTGACAGGGAGCAACGCAACTTACTGTCAGTGGCGTACAAGAACGTGATTGGTGCGCCTCGCGCCTCGTGGCGTATATTGACCACCTTAGAAAATTCAGCTCGTGAAGACGATTCACAACACAAAGAACAGAAGATTAAGGTGGCAGAAGATTATAGAAAGCAAGTGGAGAAGGAGCTGGATTCCATTTGCTCAGAAGTTTTGACCGTGGTAGATAAGTTGATAGATGGGGCAGTTGATGATGAGTCCAAAGTGTTTTACTATAAAATGTGAGTGTCGTGTTTGCTTGATTGCACACATAATTGTTATACTTTTATTGATACACACATTCTGGTAAACATTATTTTGCTTGTACAGTACATCTGAAGACACACTGAATGTTTTTTGACTTCATGAAGTAGCTGAATTAATTTTACTGCTAAAATAACCCTTTATCCAGGAAAGGTGACTATTGCCGCTACATGGCAGAATTTCGAACTGGAGAAGAACGTAAGGATGCCTCTGACAAATCGAAAATAGCATATGATCAAGCTCATAAAGCTGCTGAGAATCTCGCTACAACTCATCCTATCCGTCTTGGTTTGGCTCTCAACTTTTCCGTATTCCACTTTGAGATTGACAATAACCCAAAGAAGGCATGCGAGATTGCTAAGAAAGCGTTTGACAAAGCAATCACTGATTTAGACAAGCTTCATGAGGACCAGTATAAAGACAGCACTCTGATCATGCAGCTCCTAAGAGACAACCTCACACTATGGACCTCTGACCTTCAGGATGGTGAGTTCAAGTAGCTCTACTATAATATTTACTAGCCCCAACTGTAGACCACATCTGGCTCTCTAGTGAGCATTATCACTTGTAGTTATCATTAGTCAGTTGATACAACAAAATTTTGCATCCAGCATTCACTTTTTTGTTCTCAAGTATGAACGGATATCTTCTAGTATAGTGGAGCGGCCAAGCTGAACAATCGTGCAATTTGTAATAAAAGCATCACATGTGGTACAATGAATTATTAGATAATAATTACTATAATGAAATACAGATATTGGGCCAGCACAGAATTCCAGTTTAAGTTCACTAATTGATATCTGGCATTGTAATTATGTGCATAATCAAATAAAAACATTTCAATACACTGGATAGCACCAAAAGTGATAGAAAAAATAATGATATACTAGCTAATCATGATACATGCCCAACATTATTGCATAATGAGATTCGTTGATTGTTAATTTTGAAAGCAAGGAATGTGTCCATGAAAAGGCAATTACATCACTTTACACTGCTTTTTGTGTGATAGAAGTAGTTTGAACTTTTGGTTCATGTTTGCATTCTGTTTTTATTACTGAGAAGCAAGTTCAAGAAAGTAATTTTATCTATCCATTCTTTTCCTTAAATCTTTTGATAATGCATTTGATGATGTGCTTGACTACCTTTATTTTAATGACCAAGAAGGGTGTTGTCAAAATCTTTTGCAACAAATTTAAAAGGGGAATTTACATGGTAATAATATGTGGTATTAAAATGGTTCTGTAATAACCTTGGTGTGTGTTATGGAGGATTAGCATGCAATCTTATTGTGCTTCTCAGGAAGCAAATTTGATAATGAAAAGTTCATTTTTAGTAGCTTATTCAGTCACCCTTGGGCCAGTAAAGTTGTATGGTCTGATTTAGGCAAACTAAGCCTGATTAAGCAGGTGGCTGTATTACAAAGTGTTAAAGTCATTGCAGTTGGGACTCTGCATGTGACCATTAGAGAGGTGACTATTGACAGTTATCTCAGCTAGGTTTTAAGGCACTGTCAAGTCGTCAATTCTTTTATACCTGCTTTAAAATCAAGCTCCACACCATGCACTGCTTCTGCATACAATGATTATAGCTACATTGATATTTTGCATGTGAGAAAAAGCTAAGTGACATAAAACTTTGACAAATTTGAATGTGTAACAGTAAGGACTGCTAGTGCTACTAAAACTGAAGGCAGTTATTGTCTTGCCTCTAAAGAGAAGGTCAAAGTGCCTGATGTATCTGTATCTTGCCATGGCTTCCGATATAAAGTCTTAACCAGTTATACGGTACAAGCATTGACTTACTACAGTGGTCTACCTGTGCATTGTCTAGTTACAGCATGTGTGGATATTTGTTATTAATTTTTTTAATTTTTGCCTTTGCTTTGTGGCTTTTTCCTACACATTCGTGAATACTACTATAGATATAGATTGCTGTAGGTGGTCAGATGCACAATCACCACAAGCAATCATTGTTGATTCTATCTATGACAGTACCAGGAGCCAGAGTTGATATTCAACCACGCCTATTAATACTGCATTCACACTAGAACTGTATACTGGCCCAGTTTTTATTTGAAAGGTTGACAAACTAAACTGGGCTGGTACCGTGTCTAGTGTAAACATACCACAAATTTCTGTTCTGAATGACCAGGCTTTTTAATTAGACCAGGCAACTAAATTCAACATGTTGTCCTGCAAGCTATGTTCAGTATTATTATTTGTGAAGTATAATAATTGTTTTTAGTTCAATGAATGAATGTGGACAAACAGGTCTATATTTTACAAGTAAAGTAAAAAAGTTTTAATAAAAAAACTAAAAAGTGTAGGGATGACTCTTGCAAAAGTAAAGGAACAAGATGGGATGATGCTTGCAAAAGGAAAGGAACAAGATGGGATGCTGCTTGCAAAAGTAAAGGAACAAGATGGGATGATGCTTGCAAAAGTAAAGGAACAAGATTGGATGATGCTTGCAAATGTAAAAGTCCCAAGTATCCCTACATCAGCGGCTTGCTGCGATGACGTGCAACTGACAGATGCGGAATCCTCTTACTATACCTTTTACAACCGTGAATTACTTAATCGGACTGCGTCCTCCAAACCACAGACATCTCTAGTAAGTCTAGTTATTTACAACCGTCAATTACTTCATCGGACTGCGTCCTCCAAAGCACAGACACCTCTAGTTATTTACAACTGTCAACTACTTCATCGGACTGCGTCCTCCTAAACACAGATACCACAGTCTAGTTATTTACAACCGTCAATTACTTCATCGGACTGCGTCCTCCTTCAAGCCGCTGATGTAGGGATACTTGGGACTTTTACATTTGCAAGCATCATCCAATCTTGTTCCTTTACTTTTGCAAGCATCATCCCATCTTGTTCCTTTACTTTTGCAAGCAGCATCCCATCTTGTTCCTTTCCTTTTGCAAGCATCATCCCATCTTGTTCCTTTACTTTTGCAAGAGTCATCCCTACACTTTTTAGTTTTTTTATTAAAACTTTTTTACTTTACTTGTTCCTGTTACTTTTTTGATCACTATCAGAGAGAGAGAGAGTCGAGGAGCATGGAATGTTATTATCGGCAATCACAAGAATAATGAAAAGGTTTAAATTAGTTGGAGAGGTTGAGAGTATGAGTTGACAACATGATATTTCTTACAACTGTAATGGATGAAGAAGAGACTAACACTAACAACTCAGTGGAACACTATGATGATCATGGCTGCAAGCCAGTCTTAGACTAGTCCCCAGGCCGGCTTGCATGTTGATGTCGATATCACGATCACAGAGGCTTCTAGCTTTTTACAATGACCAATGTCCAGTATTCAACAGCACAGGGGTCCTATGGGTACAGCTTACGCCGGGTAGTGTAACAAACGTTTTAGCTAGTCTAGCTAGATCGGGTACGTAGCATCATGATCATCACCGTCGTCCGGTTCGCGTTTGCCGTGGGTCATGATGTCAGCATAGACAGATCAGGGTTACCCAGGGTATAGTATCCTGCTTTAAACAAATGTTCATACCTCTAGGCTCTAGCTTGCACGCTGAAGCGCCCAGAGCAGAGAGAAAGCGAGAACCGAGCTCAGTTTTAAAACTGATGTGGGCGGAGTCAATGATCGGCAGCGACTAGAGGGTTAATTAATGGAGTCGCTCCAAAACGGTCCAAAAACCATGTTTTTCAAGGATTACTCACTTCTGGTAGTGTTTGATGCCTATCTAAGAAGTAAGTGCACTATTCCAGACATATACACGTGCGATGGTGCAGGTTTGGTAGTCATTCGTTAACTCAGGACAGCGCTAGGCTTACCGAAAGAAGAAAGAAAGAAGAAAGAAGATGAACAATTCGTGTGGGCGGCGATTTCAGTTTACCACTTTAGAAACGTCTGTCCGCTTCGCCAAAGGCATTTTCATGCTCAGAACAATCGCCTGATCAATCCTAGATGTCTGGAATCTCGACAAACGTTAAAACAGCGAAGATCTGCAACGCCCTCCCTTAGAGTCGCCATCTTGATTTATGTCGTCAAGCAAGCAGTCCCGGCGACTTTCATAGACTTCCTACAAGCGCTCGCACTTCAGATTCCCTCGGAGATAGTTAAAATACAGTAGAAATGTATAACAGTAGAGATATGTGCGAAAACACATTTTCACACATGAGTAGCCGCCATCTTAGTTCGAGGTCATCCCTACATATCATTGCCGATCGGCAATGATAATTATACATGTACATTGATCTTTAAAAAATTGATCTGCAAGGAACCAGAAACAGAACATTTAATTTACATGGGCTTAAGGCCCATTTGATTATGGAGTTTGGTGGTACTTGCATGAGATGAGAATTAGTGCTATAATTGTGATCTTTTAACTTTGATTTTATGTTTTCCACAGAACCAGATGAAGATGCAGCATGATAGTATGGTGTGGTGTGCTGTCCTGCACTGTGACTGCAATACTCATAGCTAGTGTGCAAACTTTATCTCACTTTGTTATAATTTTGTGCATGTTTTAATCATTAATAATCTTGTTGGTGTTCCTCCATCCACCTTTAGGGATGTACCACCAATGGTTTTAGCATAGTCAGTATGTGAAACGTTGAGCAAAATAATAACCCGATAATAACGTCATGTGAAAGTGTAGTACAACATGCAGTGGTTAGTTTAAAAATAATCCGAAAAGAATACTGTACATTTTTGTGATGTATGCAGTTACGTTACTTTACGTATTGAGAGCACGTGATTCATTTACGTAATTTCGCAATTCGTTGACATGATACGTATTCCCGTAGCTACTCCGAGTAAACGACCCTGCTGAGATGGAGGAGAAGGACAAAGCGCTTCTTTTAGCTAAAGTGAATGAACAGTGTGAGAGATATGCTGGTAAGCTATTGAATCTCCCTTTGCCTTCACGTTCGGCTCTTTTGTATAGATATGCAAGAAAATATGAAGAAGTTCATTTCTGAGGTCGACTACGTTTTAGAAGAGAATGACCGTAATCTATTCTCTGTGGCGTGCAAAAATGTGGTGGGAGCTCGCCGGTCATCTTGGAGAACCCTCCGCAGTCTCGAAGAAAAAGCCAAAAAAACCGAACAAGATCGTGTGGAGTTGATCGCCGAATATCGTTCGAAAGTAGAAAAAGAGCTTCTTGACTTGTGCCTCGACATCTTGGGTGATGTTGAAAAGCTTATCGATAAAGCTGGAGATTCTGAATCACAAGTGTTTTACTACAAAATGTAAGTCTCTGTACTAAGAGCCATTGCCTCAGCCTGGGGCAACTAGAATATTTCTAACTATTACTAGTAGGCAGATAAGTATCCATGATTGTTTAAGGTTCATCAGTTCATGCATAAACTTGCATAAAAAGAGGAAAGCGCTAAATGTTATGATGGCTCTAGTGACACGTCAACAACTATGTTGACGTGTCACTAGAGTCATGCAACTTGTAACCCAACCTGGCTCAGGTTACTATCATTGGACCATCAACCAAGTTGAGCCCAAGTATGACTGAGAAACAACTTGTAGCACTTAGAATTTGTGCTGTCTTGCACAGAAAATTATTATGTCTTTTAATGTATACCCTCGTGCAATTATGTGCTGTAAATCACTCAGCTAGTAGTCGATTTAAGCATTAATTTAAAGCCCTTTGGGTTGCCCTCAGGCTGTAAATCTCTCCTGATCGGCTGCTTTGTGTCAATCTGTTGGTGATCATAGGTTTAGATATGCTATATGAGACACCTAAAGTGCCTGTGGTATTTTAAAACAAGTTTCTACTGCTAACCCAAACTTACTCTCTTACACACTGCATAATACATGTTTTTACATCACAAAACTTCGTAGATATTAGACAGCCGTCATGTTTGGTTTTCATTGTGAGAATATAAAGTTACAATGTGCTGATACTGCATTGTGATGTTGACATTACTACATGGTTACAAATTATGTGCTTTTTCAGGAGAGCTGACTACTACAGATACATATCGGAGTTCTCTAAAACCCTTCCGGATGCTACAGATACACCCAGTGACAGAGCTGGAGAAGCATACAAAAAAGCTTGTGAAATTTCTGCAGAAAGTCTTACAAAGACTGACCCCATTCGTCTTGGGCTTGCTCTGAATTACTCTGTTTTTCTCTACGAGATCAAGGATGATTCAACCGAAGCATGTAAAGTAGCCAAAGTAGCTTTCGATGATGCAATCACTGAGTTGGATCAGCTAAAGGAAGACCAGTACAAGGACAGCACTCTTATCATGCAACTGCTGAGGGATAACCTCACACTGTGGACTGCCTCAGGTTAGTAAAGGTTGAACATAATTATACGTGAAATTGATTTTCTCTTGCTATAGATTCAGGACAAGACCAAGAAGAGCAAAATTGAGAACCTAACCTGCAATGCATGTGTAGTGTTTGTTATTGTGGGTAGTAGTACCGCTGTCTAGTGCATTTTGACCCATTCTAGTTTTTCGTTCGCTAATTTGCAATCATAGCCGAGGCGTGGCTTATTATTCATAATAATGTGCGTGACGTCAATCATCGCTCGTGTGGAAGTGGGAGAGGTTCGAAGGTTGTAGTAGAGATTTCCAGAGAGCTGCCGTAACAGACAAGGAAAATGAGTGAGATAGATAGAGACCTTTATCACGCCGAGATTGCCGAGCAATCAGAGAGATATGAAGGTAAGAAGAGTCATGCAACGGACTTACATTTTTGTCTTGTTCATGACCTTTGATTTCTCTCTCCTGTCAACAGACATGAAGATGTATATGAAGAATGTAGCCAAGAACGCGAAAAGGCCGCTAGAAGCTTCAGAACGTAATCTTTTCTCTGTAGCTTACAAAAATGCTGTAGGGGCGCGACGTGCCTCGTGGAGAATCATTTGTAGCTTGGAGTCGAAAAGTGAGAATGTTAAGCTCGAGATAATCCAGGAATACCGCAAAAAAGTGGAGAAAGAACTCAGAGATGTTTGTGAAGATGCTCTTGAATCAATCGATTTGCTGCTAGAAGTTGTAGACAAGGAAGACGTAGGGTCTCAAGCTTTCTACCACAAGATGTGAGTACCTTCTCTTAGTCGAAATTTTCCTAGCTATATATAGTCTTATTTCAGTATTGCTATGAGGCCTGAGACTGTGTGCAAGCAGTCCATGCATCTAGTATAACTAATCCATATGTCATTGGTACACTAACCACATGACCGCTGAAGTGAAGTTATCTGCATGATGAGGTGTTACCTGCCATAATGCAGAGCCAAACACAGACCACGTGATAAAGTGACGTTGAGACTAGTCAGCATGCATGCTCAGACATAGACTATCTGAAACCAAGGGGTTGCCTACTTTGTAGATGTCCTCAAATAATCAGGTTACTGTTCTAATTCCAATGTGACATTGCTGAAACAACTGACATTTAAACTACAAATTCGTGCTAATTTCAGCCACACACACACATTGTGTCACCTGGTGCCACAACTGTTTATACTTTATTTTAGGAAAGCAGACTACTATAGATACCAGGCGGAGATAACTGTTGGCGAAGAGAAAAAAGAACCTATGGCCAAGTCACAAGAAAGCTATGAAAAAGCTACTGAAGTAGCAAAGTCTAAGCTTCAACCTACTCATCCTACTGTCCTAGGATTGGCTCTGAACTTCTCAGTCTTCTATTATGAGATTGTGAGTGATCGCAAGAAAGCATGTGATGTCGCCAAGGAAGCATTTGACACAGCTATCCCCGAGCTAAACAACGTTCCAGAAGATCAGTACAAGGACAGCACTCTGATCATGCAGCTATTAAGAGATAACCTCACACTATGGACCTCTGAACAAAGTTAGTAGCATCTTGTGGTGAATTACATGTACATGTAATTTTTTTCAATTTTGTCCATATTCACTATTACTTCTTCTTTCTCACTATCTCTTCTATCCCACAGATGATGAAGATGCTCCAGAGGACACAGAAGACTCTTAGATATTACCTGTTACTAGTACCGCTGCTGTAGCATTGTGTATTGACCTGTAGTACCTAGCTAGAGTTAACAACAATGCACAATATTATTTTTGCCTTTTTTGAATAAAAAACTTTTATGTTAACTGTCTTAAATCAATTTAGTCTCGAACGAACAACTATCGCAGTTTCTGGTAAAGAAGTAAATAAGCGTCAGCATTGAGCACTTCATCAAGTGTGACACTGTATACTGTGGTGTCAGAGGTGTAGACCCAGTTTCGTCCACACAACCGATAGGTGATGTAATGTCCTGACATGGCTCCACCCATGTGCTGTACCACGGAGCAGAGCTTATAACTGCACGATCTGTAATAAAGAAGGATATGATAGTGCGACAAAGCCTATTCCTACCTTTGTGAATTAGAGACAAAACGTGAAACATCCAAAGTACGAGCGAAACATACCGGAGTGCTGTTGCGAGTCACCATGCTACCAGTAGACCATTCGGCTCTGTTGATGTGTATTAGCAGACACTCTGGTAACCGACCAATACTGAGCTTTTTCAAACATGTTCTCTTCACCACTTTCTCACCCACTGTGGAGCATTTTGGGCAGTGTACGTCAGACACCATATTAGCAGACATGTAATGATTTAGACAACTGAGAAGAGTCACCTGAAAGAGAGAAGAAACAAGTGAAGAGGCTGTCAAATGACACATACTTGTCCAAACTGTTTAGATATTGGTAGAGACAGGCTGTCGAAATACTCATACTGCTGTGGGAACTGGTGATGGATAATAATTATGTAAGAGAGAAGTATGAAAACTGAACTTATGTTATGTACTAGTATTTGGTTACCTACCATAACTGACCACTTTGATACATGCAAGTTGTACCAATAACATGCATTCATCACTATGATCTAAAATTTATAATTTGTGAGTTTGAAAACAAACAAGCCACAAACAAATCATAACAATTGCCTAATTCCTGACACTGGTGTGAGCTGATTTAACTAGTGATTTAAGCAAAATGTGGCTATGTAAATCATGATCAGAGTGACTCATGTGACGATGGTGACCTTTGTGACGATGGTGACTTACGTGATGGTTACAATGATGACACACTAAAGTACTGGTAAGCATTCCTTTAAGAGGACAGTTTGGTAACCGCCGAGGGACCGTTGTCCATCCTGAAACAACGGAAGAAAATAATCACTCACTTATTCATTCACACGAACATACCACATTTTGTCAAAGCTGATCCTTGATTTTGCAGACTCTAAACAGATAATAATATTACGGCTACGTATAAACTTGATAATAAAAATGACCTGATCCACGTTGCTGTTTGTTAGGTCTGTCAATAGACTGGTATTGGTAACCTGTGAGACAGCAATATATCAAACTAATGACATTATTAACAAAGCAGGTCGCTTGTAAAGACCCTTAACTGTCCACGAGCTGTGACCTATAGCAGCTAAACTAACCATCTCCTCTTCAATGGTCATCAACAGTACATGATAGAGTTCCAAGGCATCCTGTACATAGAAAATATTTACTATGTCACTAAATACAGCAACAAGTCAACACAAACACAATCAGCTATGTGAATTATAAAAATTTTTAAACTGGATAGCTGACTGCATTTGTTCAAAAATATTTTGTTAAACTCTGACCTGCTGATGGAAGTCAATAGTCCAGTTGTGTGACCTCAATGCATCTAGTAGAGAGAGTGGGGCGATGCTACTCACTGTATCATCAGGATGAGACAGCACTGTACATATGCACAGTCTCTTAGATACAACACCACTGCATGTGTGTACCGGATAGTATTGATTGGAGACTACAAATAAGCCGTCCACGAAAATGGTCATTCATGTTATCCACCCATTTACATACACTAGGCAGTGAAGCGAGAGCCTATGAGGAAAGTCAATTAGAGGTTTAAAAATAATTATATTTAAATACTTGCAGCACTGCATTGATGAAGCACGTGTTTCCAAGGTTGGCAAGCCCAACACAGCGACCTGAGTGTGCAGCAGAAAAACCATTACTCTCCATAACTACATGTATATACCTCGCTTTCTCCAGAGCCTATCTGGTCCAAAGAAAATGTAGGCAGCAGTAGACAACACTGCAACACCAGCTACAAGAACAGCTACACGTTCCATTTCTATTGGCTCCGCCCCAATAATGGGCGGGAAAATTAAAAATTAGAAGTCGATGATAAATTTTTATAAAGCGCATTATTTGGAATAAGTTCACATAAAGATGAGTGGTAAAGAAAAACCTGCAGAACCAGAACCAGAACCAGAGATTGAAGAGGAGGAGGAAGAAGATGGTCCTAGCAAGAAAACAGCAAGAGGGATAGTTCGAAACTTACAGAAAAGGGAACTGGACAAGTTAATGGCTAATCCTGTAAGAATGCATGAATGAGGATACGAGTAGATCATGACAGATACTGACATTGTTCTTTATTGTGATATTGTTATTTTGTATTTTGCTCAGGAAAAACTTGCTCCAGTTCCTGAGGCAGCTAAGGAATGGCGGCCTAGAGATCCACCAGAATTCTGTCGGTTTTACATGGGTCAGTGCTAACATAATGGTACTGTCACATGGATATGTGTATCAAATGTTTGTGATGTGCTAATCCATGCTTTTGTGTAATGACACTAATCCGTTCTCTTGCTACAGGATCTAGTGCCGGGGCTGGTAGTGAAGTGTTCCACGTGTATCGTCACCTGAGACGGTACGAGAATACACGACAGCAATGGATCGAAGAGAACGCCACAAAAGAAGATAAGGACCTTCAATTCTTAATGACCTTAGCAGCAAGGAAGACTGCTGATGAAGAACGGACAGCAAAGAAGCGTGCAAAAAGGTTCAAATACCCAACAGCTTACTTATGAAATGAGCGTCTTTCTCTAATTCTCAGATTACGTAAAAAGCAACGACAAAAAGAGCATAGTAATCAACCAAAGAAAGAATCAGCCGACAACAAAGAGAAGGTGGTGATAGAGGAGGAAGTAGCAGAGAAGGAAATAGCAGATGATGAGGACGATGATGAGAAAGAGGAAGATCATGAAAATTGTTTTGTAATTGGCGGCAGATAAAACTAACCCCTCAATCTCTTAGTTTAAACTCTCACTGTTTTTCTGCTGTGCTAAGTATCTTATTGCACACACTCTTCCTCTCTACCACTCCACTTGAATAAAAGTCAAAAACATAATGCTACACATTGATAAAAGAGTGAGCGACCAATGCACTGTACATGTAAACCACTAAATTAATTATTGTAACAGTACATGTGTAGTTAAGAGTCGGACAATGTGTGTGTGTGTGTGACTAGAAGAACGTTCACTTCTTCTTGCCCTGTTTTGGCGGAGTATTTGGTCGCTGACCACTATTGCCATAGGAGAATAGCTTGCGGCGATCTTGAGCAGGCTTGAGAATCTGTGAAGCAAGGAGAGGTAGTGAGACTAGGTATAGGCTAGTAGCATACCTGGAAGGAACACATGAGAGTCTCATCTACACTCATCATTGCTCCAGCATTGTCAAACTCTCCACAATAATTAGGAGCTGAGAACAGTGTCACTAACTGACGCTTGGCATAGAACTCATACCCATCCTCAACAACCTAGTAACACACACAGTAATAGTGACACTACTGGATTATGAGTCACCTGATGCGCTCTACATATCAGATCAAGATCGTGTTTGGCGAGGAATTTTGAGACAATTTCTGATCCAAAGGTAAATGAGACTCCACGATCACTCTCTCCCCAACCCATTGTTTCTTTGTCAGGATCAGACCAGAGCAGGTCACATAGCAACCCTGAGGAAGAGAGAGAAAAGAGTGTGAAAAGGACAACAGATGGTTAAATAGAGAAAGAATGAAGAGGAAACCATGATCTCACCTTGATCAGGAACGTCAGTGGGTCTCAAGATACGTCTGATCTGCTCCATTGACTGTAGATCAGGTGACAAACCTGAAATAAGAGTAGGAAACCAGTAAGTGATGAAAATACACCGCACGGGAGGTGGTGTTTTATTTTATTTCAACAGCACACATTAGACGACCTAACGTCAAATGTCACTTCTCACCTCCATGACAGCAAAATATCTTCTCGTCCAAAATGGCTGCCACTGGCAAACAGTTGAAGCAGTCGGTGAATGTCTTCCATAACCTAATGTTGTAACGCCTCTTGCCTACACTGACCGACCAAACAATATGATAATGTTGTACAGGTAAGGTGACCCTGTTTTTATGTTATATAAACTTGCATAGGAATAATATGTTGTGGTTACCATTGCAAATACACTGTGCCACAGACTAGCCACCAATAGTAAACACAAAACAACCTCTAGGCTCATGCATGGTTCACTCACAACATCATGCATGATTCACTCAAATCAGTATTAGGTTCTCTTAGAAGGTACACAACTAGACAAAAAGAATTCATGAAATGACATGCACTGTCATCGTTGCTGCATCACAATAATAATCATGGTGTAAACATCTTTTGCACTTTGACATTGCAAACTATGATTGTTAGACAAAATACTGTGTACTAAACTTATGATAGGCTTACACTCATCATAGAATCCATATATTCGGTTTATACTAGCGCACTCGTGATTCCCTCTCAATAAGAAGAAGTTCTCTGGATATTTGATCTTGTAGGCCAGCAGAAGGCAGATGGTCTCTAGTGACTGCTTGCCCCTGTCCACATAGTCACCCATGAACAGGTAATTGGACTCTGGAGGGAACCCGCCATACTCAAATAACCTCAACAGATCGTAATACTGGCCGTGTATATCACCTGAAGAAGAGAGAGGTAAGTAACGTCGTCCATGAAACAAATGTACTTGAATAGATTCTTGTGTTAATTGAGTCTTTTATCACCTAATTACCTTATTCACAAAGTATTGGCTAGGGTCAACATGTGCCTTACTTGCCTACAACACATGTACCTAGTATGCTACAACACGTACGTGACACACCACAACATCAGAAAGCATCAAAAATGGTGAATCACACATCCATACATAGAGATACTACAGAGAAAATCAAGAGCATACATGTCAACAACTTTCTTGCTCGAAGAACATGTGCCTTTTTAGGATTCGACGTTCATATCAACTGCCAGATAGCTATTGGCTCTGTTTCAACTAGAAAACCAACTGACGACAGTGTAACATAACAGTGAAAGAACAGCAACTTCTAAAAGTGTGGTTGTATCATTGGTGTCTGCTCTAGACTATTTCATTAGGTCTAACACTTTGAAGTCGCCATATAAAGATGCAGGATGTCTGTGTTGAGTTATTTTTGTAGAAAAATAGATTTTACTGATAAATCTCGAGTACATACAAGTGGTGCTGCTAGCATATTTTGGAAATGAACTCAACACATCACTACGCATCTTTGAAAGCAGCAAATAAACTCTAGCCCCTCCAGTATGCATACAAAATGTGATTCTCCGGTTTTGTCGTTTGTTAGACAACTCAATGACACAATATGCCTTGGGCAAATCCACATTTTGGATGAACAATTATTATAGCCCTGAGGCAAAATGAAACCTCTTCTAAGGCTCACGATTGCCTATAGGAGATTAGTGTCAGTTCTCTATTCCAGCGATTATTAAACAGATTATAAGTATTATTATACAACCCATTAACCAGATCATTAAACTGTGTGACATGTTTACATCCCTTCTCTACTCAACTAAGAGCTAATAGCAGTGACAAGACATGCTAGAACCTTGTCAAGCAACACCACTCCATACATGGACACCACTTAATAACAAGCTTTCACTCACCACATATCTTGAGGGGGGCCTCTAACTCCAGCAGGATGGGCTGGCTGAGGAATATCTCACGAGACTTGAGACACAGCCCTCTGATTTCAGCTTCTGATAGCTGTACATTCTTGCCTGGTTTAGAACCTCGTACTGATGAGAGAAGCGAGTAGAAAAGTAGAAGTTAGGAGAAGAGGAAGATGTGAGTAAATGTTGTAACAAGCAGAAAATTACAAGTTAGGAGAAGAGGAAGATGTGAGTAAATGTTGTAACAAGCAGAAAATTACAAAACATGAAGAGGCGATTTTATCAAACGGCTGTGTACACACAAGGCCTTACCCTAGGGTTCCCACTGACAGTCACAGATTCAGCAGCCTTGCGTCTCGGTGTATAGAGTGGTTTGACCCGAACATGGAACAGACAAACAGAGAAGCGTCAAGTCCTTCCTTTTTGCAAGAAAAAATAAAAACACTTGAAATAACTTGGCGGCACTAGCCAATCGTAAGTAAATACTTTTTGTTCAAACTACATTCAGCACAAAAAGCTTAGTTTTGTTGGTAAGGATGCACATGAACACGCTGTCAAGATTACCAAGATCTCCGACGTCGCAGCGATCTTTTTGCATTGTTTCATAGACAGTATAGTGCCATACATTGAAAGAAGGCGGGGCTCTGAGACGATGACGAAAATAGACTTAGGACTCCAGCGCTTTTGTACATTGTGCTGTAGCAACCCTCATGCAGATTTTACTTAGTTAGGTATCAATACATCTGCACAGCAAGTTTCATGAAGTTCATACATTTCCTTCCATCTGGCTCAGAAAACCAAAAATAAAACAGAAATATTTTGAGCCAGATGGAAGGAAACGTATGAACTTCATGAAACTTGCTGTGCAGATGTATTGATACCTAACTAAGTATAATCTGCATGAGGGTTGCTACAGCACAATGTACAAAAGCGCTGGAGTCCTAAGTCTATTTTCGTCATCGTCTCAGAGCCCCGCCTTCTTTCAATGTATGGCCTGGAAACAATGTAAAAGATCGCTGCGACGTCGGAGATCTTGGCAATCTTGACAGCGTGTTCATGTGCATCCTTAACAGAACTAAGCTTTTGTGCTGAATGTATTGCTTTTGTGCTGAAGCTTTTGTGCTGAAGCTTTTGTGTTGAACAAAACGTATTTACTTACGATTGGCTAGAACGCCAAGTTATTTCAAGTGTTTTTATTTTTCCTGCAAAAAAGGAAGGACTTGGCGCTTCTCTGTTTGTCCGTTCCATGTTCGGGTCAAACCACTCTACACACTGAGACGCAAGCCCGCTGAATCTGTGACTGTCTAATTTTTTCAGTGGGAACCCTACTTACCCTCAAGCAGTCGCTGAATAACACTGTCTACGTTCAATTTGTCAGTCTCTGCCGCCATGTTGTTTAAATCACTGGCACGACCAGTGAGATGTCGCTAGCTCCCAGAGAGACAATGGAGTAACAGAGCTATGTCGATGTCGTGATTTGTCGTCGTCCTAGATCCTTTTCTCAATAACCACGCCTGCATACCTTTAAATTAATGACGTCATCAAATCACGCCCCAGCCACGTGCTTACTCATGCAATCAACGTGCTCTGAAAATGGAGAGAGCGAGCATACAAGACATGCTGCGCTCTAGCTCTGGAGAGACTGTGAAGGTGTGTGCACCAATGGTACGCTATTCCAAGTGAGTTTACAACATAGCTTTATAATTATCATTAGTTTATTTCTGTTTCTTTATTCAGGCTTCCATTTAGAACACTAGTTCGTAAGTGAGTTGTCAAACAGCCAACCCCATTGAGGAGTGTGGGTCTCTCATACCTCTCCATTGCACCTCTCGCAGGTACGCGTGTGATGTTGCCTGTACTCCGATGATTGTCAGTGAATCATTTATTAACTCTCAGAAAGCTCGTGATGTAGAGTTCACCACTGATGCAGGTACACAGCCAGTGACTGCATACTCATCTTATTGTTGTGTAGGAGACCGACCGCTGGCAGCAAACTGTGCTACCAGCGGTCGGTCTCCTACACAACAATAAGCTAGATGAGTATGCAGTCACTTGCTGTGTACCTGCGTCAGTGGTGAACTCAACATCGCGAGCTTTCTGAGAGTTAATAAATGATTCACTGACAATCATCGGAGTACAGGCAACATGATTTTGCAGCTGCTGCGCTTCTGATAGCTCCGTGAGTAATATTGCTAGTAATAATTTTACGAAATGACTATTGCCATCGACCGGTGGCGCGTTCAGCCACAGACTGGCTATTGCCACCGACCGGTGGCGCGTTCAGCCACAGACTGGCTATTGCCACCGACCGGTGGCGCGTTCAGCCGCAGACTGGCTATTGCCACCGACAGATCACTATAAAGGCTTGTTTTGTGAATAGACCGGTCAGCAGGTTTCGGTGGCTCAGCGGTTTAGTACGGTGGTTTGTAGTGCATTCGTTCTGGGTTCGATTCTCGCTGCATGCATAGCTTTTTAATTTTTTTTATAGAAAACTTTAGTTTTTTTAACTAATAATATTACTCGACGCTCCTTAGTTAGGACGACCTTCCCGACGATCCTTAGTTAGGAAGACCCTCCAGACGATCCTTAGTTAGAAAGACCCTCCCGACGATCCTTAGTTAGGAAGACCCTCCCGACGATCCTTAGGGTTAGTAAGGGCCGAAGGCCCGTTTTAGGACGACCATCCCGACTTTTCGCAGTTAGGAGAAGTTTTTTTTAGGGTTTAGTAGTAGCCCACGAGTGGGTGTGGTTAACTGTATTATGAATATTAATTAGGCGGCATTCCAACCGGTGGCAATAGCAGTTCTGTGGCTGTTAGCGCCACCGACCGGTGGCAATAGCGTTTTTGTGACTGATAGCGCCACCGACCGGTAGCAATAGCGTGTTCATGGCTGGTTCCAGGCACCGATTTGTCGGTGGCAATAGCCACGGCCATAATTTTATTAATGATCATAACAATTTCTATTGCTAGGCATGTTGATGCTGTGGATCTGAACTGTGGCTGTCCACAAAAGTATAAACCACCTCTTCACATGCTCCTCCTCATGAAATATCAATCCTGTGTAGATGGGCTCTTGCAGAGGGCTATGGAGCTCACCTGATCCAGCATCGTGATCTACTATCAGACATGATCAAAGAGGCTAAAAGACGCTCTGGAGCGCCAGTGTCTATTAAAATACGTATTCATCGTGATCTGAGGTATGAATCAACTTGTAGTTGGTATCAGCATTGTTTATTGTATAGGCAGACAGTGGAGCTGGTACAAGCTGCTGAGCAAGCTGGAGTGGAGTGGATTACTGTTCATGGCAGGACTACTCAGCAACGAACCGAGCCAGTCAATTTTGAAGCCATTAAACTGGTCTGTGAATACTGCTACGTACAACTACTAAAATTAATATTGTTACCTGTTGTAGGTGAAAGAGAGTGTTAGTGTCCCGGTATTAGCTAATGGTGACATCAAAACATCAGCCGACATTACTGCAGTGGTAGCCAACACTGGTGTGGATGGTGAGACTGTGCTAGTGATGAGCTGTGCACTCCTTTGATCTCTACTAGGTGTCATGTGTGCTAGAGGAATACTACAAAATCCGTCCATTTTTGCTGGTTATGATACAACTCCTCTTCAGTGTGTCCAAGACTGGGTAAGTTATGCTTTGATACAGTATCGGCTATTCACTTACTGCTCAGGTCGATATATCACTAAGAATAGGAGTGACCTTCTCCTGTTTTCATCATCATCTCATGTTCATGCTAGAGAAGGTGACTACCAAATCAGGTACGAGTTGACAAGATGGTTAATACATTTTACTTATTCTGCTTTTAGAAAAACGTATCTTCAACACTCTAGCCAGCACACCTGCAGTCCTCGACTATCTAGCAGATCGCTATAACATTAACTCTGAACATTCATGTACAAATTGATACAATAATGTTATTCTTGCTAGTTTTATTATCATTGCTGCTCAGCAATGATATGTAGGAATGTCATATTGTGAATGCATGAATGAGGACGAGCATAGATGTGATATTGCTATTTTGTATTTTGCTCAGGAAAAACTTGCTCCAGTTCCTGAGGCAGCTAAGGAATGGCGGCCTAGAGATCCACCAGAATTCTGTCGGTTTTACATGGGTCAGTGCTAACATAATGGTATCAAATGTTTGTGATGTGCTAGTCCATGCTTTTGTGTAATGACACTAATCCGTTCTCTTGCTACAGGATCTAGTGCTGGGGCTGGTAGTGAAGTGTTCCATGTGTATCGTCACCTGAGACGATACGAGAATACACGACAGCAGTGGATCGAAGAGAACGCCACAAAAGAAGATAAGGACCTTCAATTCTTAATGACCTTAGCGGCAAGGAAGACTGCTGATAAAGAACGGACAGCAAAGAAGCGTGCAAAAAGGTTCAAATACCAAACAGCTTATTTATGAAAATTTTATGAGCGTCTTTCTCTAACTCTCAGATTACGTAAAAAGCAACGACAAAAGGAACATAGTAATCAACCAAAGAATGAATCAGCCGACAACAAAGAGAAGGCGGTAGAGGAGGAAGTAGCAGAGAAGGAAATAGCAGATGATGAGGACGATGAGAAAGAGGAAGATGAAGATCATGAAAATTGTTTTGTCATTGGCGGCAGATAAAACTAACCCCTCAATCTCTTAGTTTAAACTCTCACTGTTTTTTCTGCTGTGCTAAGTATCTTATTGCACACACTCTTCCTCTCTACCACTCTACTTGAATAAAAGTCAAAAACATAATGCTACACATTGATAAAAGAGTGAGCGACCAATGCACTGTACATGTAAACCACTAAATTATTGTAACAGTACATGTGTAGTTAAGAGTCGGACAATGTGTGTGTGTGTGTGACTAGAAGAACGTTCACTTCTTCTTGCCCTGTTTTGGCGGAGTATTTGGTCGCTGACCACTATTGCCATAGGAGAATAGCTTGCGGCGATCTTGAGCAGGCTTGAGAATCTGTGAAGCAAGGAGAGGTAGTGAGACTAGGTATAGGCTAGTAGCATACCTGGAAGGAACACATGAGAGTCTCATCTACGCTCATCATTGCTCCAGCATTGTCAAACTCTCCACAATAATTAGGAGCTGAGAACAGTGTCACTAACTGACGCCTGGCAAAGAACTCGTACCCATCCTCAACAACCTAGCAACATACACACAGTAATAGTGACACTACTGGATTATGAGTCACCTGATGCGCTCTACATATCAGATCAAGATCGTGTTTGGCGAGGAATTTTGAGACAATTTCTGATCCAAAGGTAAAAGAGACTCCACGATCATTCTCTCCCCAACCCATTGTTTCCTTGTCAGGATCAGACCAGAGCAGGTCACATAGCAACCCTGAGGAAGAGAGAGAAAAGAGTGTGAAAAGGACAACAGATGGTTAAATAGAGAAAGAATGAAGAGGAAAATAGTAAGAGGAAACCATGATCTCACCTTGATCAGGAACGTCAGTGGGTCTCAAGATACGTCTGATCTGCTCCATTGACTGTAGATCAGGTGACAAACCTGAAATTAGAGTAGGAAACTAGTAAGTGATGGAAATACACCGCCCGGGAGGTGGTGTTTTATTTTATTTCAGCAGCACACATTAAACAACTTAACGTCAAATGTCACTTCTCACCTCCATGACAGCAGAATATCTTCTCGTCCAAAATGGCTGCCACTGGCAAACAGTTGAAGCAGTCAGTGAATGTCTTCCATAACCTAATGTTGTAACGCCTCTTGCCTACACGGACCGAATAATATGATAATGTTGTACAGGTAAGGTGACCCTGTTTTTTTGTTATATAAACTTGCATAGGAATAACGTTGTGGTTACCATTGCAAATACACTGTGCCACAGACTAGCCACCAATAGTAAACACAAAAAACCTCTAGGCTCAGTCTAGGCTCATGCATGGTTCACTCAAATCAATATTAGGTTCTGTTAGTAGGTAGGTACACAACCTCATGCATGATTCACTCATATCAGTATTAGGCTCTATTAGTAGGTACCCAACTAGACAAAAAGAATTCATGAAATGACATGCACTGTCATCGTTGCTGCATCACAATAATAATCATGGTGTATACATCTTTTGCACTTTGACATTACAAACTATGATTGTTAGACAAAATACTGTGTACTAAACTTATGCTAGGCTTACACTCATCATAGAATCCATATATTCGGTTGATACTAGCGCACTCGTGATTCCCTCTCAATAGGAAGAAGTTCTCTGGATATTTGATCTTGTAGGCCAGCAGAAGGCAGATGGTTTCTAGTGACTGCTTGCCCCTGTCCACATAGTCACCCATGAACAGGTAATTGGACTCTGGAGGGAACCCGCCATACTCAAATAACCTCAACAGATCGTAATACTGCCCGTGTATATCACCTGAAGAAGAGAGAGGTAAGTAACGTCGTCCATGAAACAAATGTACTTGGAATAGATTCTTCTAACACATGTGTCAATTGAGTCTTTTATCACCTAATTACCTTATTCACAAAGTATTGGCTAGGGGTCAACATGTGCCTTACTTGCCTACTACACATGTACCTAGTATGTATGTGACACACCACAACATCAGAAAGCATCAAAAATGGTGAATCACACATCCATACATAGATACTACAGAGAAAATTCAAGAGCATACACGTCAACAACTTTCTTGCTCGAAGGAGCATGTGCCTCTTTAGGAATCGTCGTTCATATCAACTGCCAGATAGCTATTGGCTCTGTTTCAGCTAGAAAACCAACTGACAACAGTGTAACACAACAGTGAAAGAACAGCAACTTGTAAAAAGTGTGGTTGTATCATTGGTCTCTGCTCTAGACTACTTCATTAGGTCTAACACTTTGAAGTCGCCATATAAAGATGCAGGATGTCTGTGTTGAGTTATTTTTGTAGAAAACCAGATTTTACTGATAAATCTCGAGTACATACAAGTGGTGCTGCTAGCATATTTGGAAATGAACTCAGCACATCAAAACGCATCTCCAAATAAACTCTAGCCCCTCTAGTATGCATACAAAATGTGATTGTCCGGTTTTGTTGTTTGTTAGACAACTCAATGACACAATATGCCTTGGGAAAATCCACATTTTGGATGACAATATTATAGCCCTGAAGCAAAATGAAAACCTCTTCTAAGGCTCACGATTGCCTATAGGAGATTAGTGTCAGTTCTCTATTCCAGCGATTATTAAACAGAATATAAGTATTATTATACAACCCATTAACTAGATCATTAAACTGTGTGACATGTTTACATCCCTTCTCTACTCAACTAAGAGCTAATAGCAGTGATGAGACATGCTAGTACCTTGTCAAGCAACACCACTCCATACATGGACACCACTTAATAACAAGTTTTCACTCACCACATATCTTGAGGGGAGCCTCTAACTCCAGCAAGATGGGCTGGCTGAGGAATATCTCACGAGATTTAAGACACAGCCCTCTGATTTCAGCTTCTGATAGTTGGACATTCTTGCCTGGTTTAGAACCTCGTACTGATGAGAGAAGCGAGTAGAAAGGTAGAAGTTAGGAGAAGAGGAAGATGTGAGTAAATGTTGTAACAAGCAGAAAATTACAAAACATGAAGAGGCGATTTTATCAAACGGCTGTGTACACACAAGCCCTTACCCTCAAGCAGTCGCTGAATAACACTGTCTACGTTCAATTTGTCCGTCTCTGCCGCCATGTTGTTTAAATCACTGGTACGACCAGTGAGATGTCGCTAGCTCCCAGAGAGACAATGGAGTAACAGAGCTATGTCGATGTCGTGATTGTCGTCCTTTTCTCAATAACCACGCCTACATACCTTCAAATTAATGACGTCATCAAATCACGCCCCAGCCACGTGCTTACGCATGCAAACAACGTGCTCTGAAAATGGAGAGAGCGAGCATACAAGACATGCTGCGCTCTGGAGAGACTGTGAAGGTGTGTGCTCCAATGGTACGCTATTCCAAGTGAGTTTACAACATAGCTTTATAATTATCAATATCATTAGTTTATTCCTGTTTCTTTATTCAGGCTTCCATTTAGAACACTAGTTCGTAAGTGAGTTGTCAAACAGCCAACCCCATTGAGGAGTGTGGGTCTCTCATACCTCTCCATTGCACCTCTCGCAGGTACGCGTGTGATGTTGCCTGTACTCCGATGATTGTCAGTGAATCATTTATTAACTCTCAGAAAGCTCGTGATGTAGAGTTCACCACTGATGCAGGTACACAGCAAGTGACTGCATACTCATCTTATTGTTGTGTAGGAGACCGACCGCTGGTAGCACAGTTTGCTGCCAGCAATGCTGATAATTTTGCAGCTGCTGCACTTCTGATAGCTCCGTGAGTAATATTGCTATTAATGATCATAACAATTTCTATTGCTAGGCATGTTGATGCCGTGGATCTGAACTGTGGCTGTCCACAAAAGTATAAACCACCTCTTCACATGTTCCCTCCTTACGAAATATCAATCCTGTGTAGATGGGCTCTTGCTGAAGGCTATGGAGCTCACCTGATCCAGCATCGTGAACTACTATCAGACATGGTCAAAGAGGCTAAAAGACGCTCTGGAGCGCCAGTGTCTATTAAAATACGTATTCATCGTGATCTAAGGTATAAATCAACTTGTAGTTGGTATCAGCATTGTGTATTGTACAGGCAGACAGTGGAGCTGGTACAAGCTGCTGAGCAAGCTGGAGTGGAGTGGATTACTGTTCATGGCAGGACTACCCAGCAACGAACTGAGCCAGTCAATTTTGAAGCCATTAAACTGGTCTGTGAATACTGCTACGTACAACTACTAAAATTAATATTGTTACCTGTTGTAGGTGAAAGAGAGTGTTAGTGTCCCAGTATTAGCTAATGGTGACATCAAAACATCAGCCGACATTACTGCAGTGGTAGCCAGCACTGGTGTGGATGGTGAGACTGTGCTAGTGATGAGCTGTGCACTCCTTTGATCTCCACTAGGTGTCATGTGTGCTAGAGGAATACTGCAGAATCCGTCCATTTTTGCTGGCTATCATACAACTCCTCTTCAGTGTGTCCAAGACTGGGTAAGTTATGCTTTGATACAGTATCGGCAAAAGGAATGAACTCTTGGTATCGGCTGTTCACTTACTGCTCAGGTCGATATTTCACTAAGAACAGGAGTGACCTTCTCCTGTTTTCATCATCATCTCATGTTCATGCTAGAGAAGGTGACTACCAAATCAGGTACGAGTTGACAAGATGGTTAATACATTTACTTATTCTGCTTTTAGAAAAACGTATCTTCAACACTCTAGCCAGCACCGCTGCAGTCCTCGACTATCTAGAAGATCACTATAACATTAACTCTAAACATTCATGTACAAATTGATACATTTCCTATAATAATGTTATAATTATTCTTGCTAGTTTTATTATCATTGCTGCTCAGCAATGATATGTAGGAATGTGGGGATGTAGTAAAATAACTACCTAAAAATAATTGATAGTTATTTCAAATTGCTTGTACCAATGTTTTGATGTAATGTCTACACGCATTTCCTGTTTGAATTTTGTTCCTTGGACTGTTCATCCATTGGTTATTGTCTTTTTGCACTCACTATGATGCTACATGCACATGGACACAAATGATCTTTTGCTCAGGAGAAGACAAAAAATGTAAAGTAGAGCAATAAAGAGGATTGATAATGTGTAGAATATAGTTCAAAGCTACATGTACTTGTACCAGAACTGTTGAACAACTAATACTCATCATTGCTATATAATGGATTACTGAAAGCCTTTACTTTCAGCTCATCATTCTCATAAGTGTCCTCTTTTTCATAGTGTCCTCCTACCACCGCATCATCTGGTGCGTAATGACCTATTATGATTGATAGTACGTCAACAAATAATAATTATAAGGTGAACATTTTACCTTGATGCCTTTTTGATTTTTTCACAATAGCAAATACCACTACCACAACAATGGCAACTACAACAATAGCAACAGCACCAGCAACAATACCAGCAATGCTAATGACATTGATACCTCCTGTTTGAGCTGCAATAAAAAGCAGTCAGCTATGGTAGGAGTAGCTGGTGTGTATGCCTAATGCTTACTTTCTGGCGCTGTTGCAAAAATGTTGCAGAACTGTCCAGTGAATGACGGAGGACAACTGCATGTCAGATTAACTCTGTTCTGTGGTGTACATGTACCACCGTTTAGGCATGGGTTTCTGAATGTGCACGGATTGTTCTCATTGAACTGACAGTGTCTGCCAGTATAGTGTTGTGGACAAGAGCAAGTATAGTTGTTAGGTGTATTAAGACACACAGCTCTGTTTTGGCATGGACTGGATGCACATGAGTTCATGTAGTACTGGCAGTTCCTTCCCTGTATGTGTGATGGTTAACAATAGTCACAAGTAGTCTAACTTGCCTCATATTCTTGTGAGCATTCGCAATTATAGTCATTAGTTATGTTATGGCATGTGCCTCCATTCATGCAAGGTGCTCGTTCACACTCTTGAACACCAACATTGATTTGACAGTTACTGCCAATATATCCAGTAGCACAAGTACAGCTGTATCCATTACCAGCAGTGATCTGCAAATGAAAATTGTGACAAGAAAGATTAATACAAATGACCTTACTCACTGAACAATTGCCTCCATTCTCACAAGGGTTTGGATTACAATCATTCATCTCGCAGTTTCGTCCTCGATGACCACCATGACATAGACAGACATAGTTATTTCTAGAAGGCTGTATAAAGTCACAAATATTCATGCTGTAGGAATAATGAAGAGACTTACAAAGCACACTCCCTCATTCAAGCAAGGACTAGAGTCACACGGTGTGATGGTAGTACCACAAAGCACCCCCTTGTACCCAGCTGCACAAGTGCAGTTAAACCCAGTTGCTGTTACCTGAGATATGGACGGAGTGGAACAGAGCTGAAAATTTTCGCTCATGCTTTTACTCACAGTACAGATTCCATTGTTTTCACAAGGATTTAAGACACATATATTAACTGGACTGTCACACGTCAATCCTGTGTAGTCTGCAGGACAGCTGCACTCATATCCACTGATACCATCCTGTAGACAATGTCTCAAAACATAAACAATAGCATTTCATTTTGATGCTTACAATACATGTTCCACCATTGTTGCAAGGTTGTGACAGGCAGTCGTCAATGTTAATATCACAGTTAGTTCCTGACCATCCAGAGTGACATGTACAGCTGTATGAGTTCACAGCATCTGCACAGAGTCCATTGAGACAAGGAGATGGAGCACATTCATCGATATTTATAGCACAAGTTGATCCATTGTACCCATCGACACAACTGCACTCGAAACCATTAATGATATCCTGAGGAATAATTGCCTGTCAGCTACCACACAGCTGCAACCAAACAACATGAACTCACAGTACATGTAGCTCCATTGAGGCATGGTGACGATGCACATTCATCAGTTTCTGCCTCACATCGCAGTCCATAGTATCCAGATGCACAGCTACATGTGTACTGGTTTGGCCCAGTATCCTATGGAAGGCAATATACGTAGGATATTGATGACACATAGCTAGTACTTGACAGTTTCCTCCATTCAAGCATGGGTTTGGTGAGCAGTCATCGATATCAGTTTGACATTGTATACCAGTATATCCACTTGAACATGTACATGTATAGCTCAGTATTCCATCCTATCGTAACAAACAAATGATGAAAAACTAGACATTGCTTGCCTATCTACTTACAGTGCACTGTCCTCCATGTTGACAAGGGTTGGGATTACAATCATCAATGTTAGTGTCACAGTTCTCTCCACTCCATCCATTATCACAGGAGCACTGGTAGCCATTGATAAGATCCTGATGAAGAAGAACATCGATATTATCCAAGACACACGATAGATTACATACAGTGCAGTTTCCATGGATACAAGGAGCTATAGCACACTCATCAATATTAACTCCACATCTCTTTCCAGTGTAACCAGCAACACATGAACATGTGTATCCATTGACTATATCCTACAGTATTAGACAGTAATATGCTACTACTAGCTGACTGTAGTACATACAGAACATGTAGCTCCATTGAAACAAGGGTTGGAGGCACACTCATCTATGTCAGTCTGACAGAGTTTGCCAGAGTATCCAGGAGGACAGGTACAGCTGTAACTATTGACACCGTCCTGCAGTGAACAAACAGCTACATATGTATAGTTGTTGCAAATTTTTCTCACAGTGCAAGATCCTCCATGAAGGCAAGGGTTTGGACTACAGTCATCAATATTGATGGTACAGTTAGTGCCTGTCCAGCCAGCATAGCATATACATGAGTAGGAATCCAGCTCATCAACACAGCCGCCATTAACACAAGGAGAAGAGCTGCAATCATCAATATCGATAGCACATGTTGCTCCAGTATACCCTCTAGCACAAGTACATGTGAACCCATTCACTACATCCTAAGAAAGAATTTCAAGGTACATATCATCATTAAGCAACTCACAATGCAAGTAGCTCCATGGAGGCAAGGAGCTGATTCACACTCATCTCTGTCTGTCTCACAATTCACACCATAGTAACCAGTGACACAGTGACATGTGTAGCTATTGACACCATCCTATGTAGAAATATCATTACAAACCTTGTGTAGTGAACTACTTACTTACCACACATGTACCACCATTTTGACACATATTGGGGCTACAATCATCAATATCAGTTTGACAGATGCTCCCAGTGTATCCAGCAGTACAGGCACAAGTGAAACTGTCCACACCATCCTATCAGCATACTTATAATGAAACACAACATCACAATCCATACATACAGTGCAAGTTCCTCCATGTAAGCAACCATTGGGATTACAGTCATCGATGTTCTCTCCGCAATTTTTTCCTTGCCAGCCAGCAATACAAGAGCAGCTGTAGTCATTGATGAGATCCTACACAATAGTAATTATTGCGGAGTGGTATTAAAAACTAAGTCTGAACAGAACTTACCAAGCACGTAGCACCGTTCAAGCACGGTTGTGAGGAACATTCATCGATTTCTACTTCACATCGATTTCCATGGTAGCCAGGCAGGCATTGACAAGTATACTGGTTTACTCCATCCTGCAATGCACAGAAATTTGACCAAAATATTCCTCTATTAAACTCACCACACATGTACCACCGTTAACACAAGGATTTGTGGCACAGTCATCAATGTTGACGTCACAGTTATCTCCACTGAAGCCAGCAACACATGTGCAACTATGACTAGCAATCCCATCCTATAATCACGAGATTATGATCATGGCTATTATCATCACTGTATACTTTGGCATTCACTTACAGTGCACTGTCCTCCATGTTGACAAGGGTTGGGAGTACAATCATCAATGTTAGCGCCACAGTTCTCTCCACTCCATCCGTTATCACAGGAGCACTGGTAGCCATTGATAAGATCCTGTATGAAGAAGAGAAGTAAATCAGATATGAGAAGGTTTAAGATGACGTACAGTGCAGTTTCCATGGATACAAGGAGCTGTAGCGCACTCATCAATATTAACTCCACATCTCTTTCCAGTGTAACCAGCAACACACGAACATGTGTATCCATTGACTACATCCTACAGTATTAGACAGTAATATGCTACTACTAGCTGACTGTAGTACATACAGAACATGTAGCTCCATTGAAACAAGGATTGGAGGCACACTCATCTATATCAGTCTGACAGACATCACCAAAATACCCAGCTGGACAGTAACAAGTGAAGCTGTTCACACCATCCTATGCAATGACAAGTGAAACAGTGCAGATTCATTTATGTTGATGTACTCACAGTACAGGTCCCTCCATGAAGACAAGGATTAGGTGAGCATTCATTGATATTGACTGTACAAATGCTTCCTGTCCAGCCGGCATTGCATATACAGTTATACCCATTGACAAGATCCTAGCAAGTTATAGTACATAGTTGTTGCACACAGCATACTACAGGTGTTGACTCACGTTGCACTGTCCATTGACACAAGGGTTAGGAGAGCAGTCATCAATGTTAATATCACAATCACTACCAGTCCATCCTGGACCACACTGACAAGTGTAACCATTGACCTGATCCTGTTAGAAGTGGAAGAATGTAATAGAAATGACAAATTTGCTTTCGGCTTACAGTACATGTGGATCCATGCTGACAAGGAGTCGAGAGACATTCATCTATATCAGTATCACAGGTTGTTCCAGAATAGCCAGGTGCACACATGCATGCGTAGCTAGCAATACCATCCTGCATCAGCAGACTGTTTAATTTATGTTGAGTATGAACTATGCACTCACAGTGCACTGTCCTTCATGTTGACAAGGGTTGGGAGTACAATCATCAATGTTAGCGCCACAGTTCTCTCCACTCCATCCATTATCACAGGAGCACTGGTAGGCATTGATAAGATCCTATGGAAAGAAGATCAGAGCATGCAATAGTAAGTGTAGGATCACATACAGTGCAGTTTCCATGGATACAAGGAGCTGTAGCGCACTCATCAATATTAACTCCACATCTCTTTCCAGTGTAACCAGCAACACATGAACATGTGTATCCATTGACTATATCCTACAGTATTAGACAGTAATATGTTACTACTAGCTGACTGTAGTACATACAGAACATGTAGCTCCATTGAAACAAGGATTGGAGGCACACTCATCTATATCAGTCTGACAAAGTTTGCCAAAAAACCCAGCTGGACAGGAACACGTGAATGTGTTTACACCATCCTATGAACAAGAGGGACATATGTGATAGATAATGGCTGCTATAAGTATTGGACTCACAATGCAAGTTCCTCCATTAAAGCAAGGAGCTGAAATGCATTCATCAATATTGTTGGAACAGTTTAATCCAGTCCATCCTAGCTCACATGTGCATAAGTAGCCATTGATCAGATCCTTTTCAAATTATTAGCTACAATAAAATTTTTTATAATAATTATAAAAATGACTCACAGTGCACATTCCATTTGCACAAGGATTTGGCAAACAGTCATCAATGTTAATCATACAGTTGGTGCCAGTCCATCCCGGAGCACACAGGCATGTGTAACCATTGAGCTTGTCCTGTATCAAGATGAAATGTGAGTGTTAGCATAAAAGGCGTAGCACTCACTATGCATGTAGAGCCATGCCTACAAGGGTTTGACAAGCACTCGTCAATCTCAACTTCACAGTTTGAACCAGTATAGCCAGCAACACAAGTACATGTGTGCTCATCAATACCATCCTGTAATATCAATAATAATTATGATATAACAATAGTATCAACAGCATCAATAACTGCATATAGCCGACACTTCAGCTTACTGTGCAATTTCCTCCATTCTGACAAGGATTAGGAGCGCAGTCGTCAATGTTAGTGTCACAATTATTTCCACTCCATCCATTCTCGCAAGAGCAAGCATACCTGTTTACTAGATCCTGAATTGGCAGTTAAGATAGAACCACTATAATATGCAATTGTTTGTCCAGCGCTCACGTGACAGTTTCCGTGGACACAAGGAGCTGTAGCACACTCATTAATATCAACCTCACACCTGTTCCCTGTGTATCCAGCTCTGCATGAGCAAGTGTAACCATTGACCATATCCTATACGGTGAGTGATAATGATCAGCAATAGAAGCCCTATTATTCTAAGACACAATGATAGTACTGTAGTGGTATTTGCTGGTCTTGTTACTCTAAGTTATTGTTGAGCAGTGCTGTTGTGACTATCAACATACATTGCATGTGGCACCATGAAGACATGGACTAGTAGCACACTCATTGATATTAGTCTGACAGTGCACTCCAGTATAGCCTGGTTGACATCTGCATGTATACGTGTTCACTCCGTCCTGCAGTGTAGAGCAAATGTATAACAAAACATTCTATAACATTCCATGCAGTTGAAAAATCAGTGATGAACTATATTAGCTTAAGTGAAGTAATCTCACAATGCAGGTTCCTCCATTGAGACACGGATCAATGCTACACTCATTGATGTTGATAGAGCAATGTGTTCCTGTCCATCCAGCGTGACATGAACACGTGTAGCCATTGACCAGGTCCTGTAGAACAACACATAGTAAGTACTGTACTGTGCATGTTCTATCACATCACTCACATTACATTGTCCATTGACACATGGGTTAGGAGAGCAGTCATCGATGTTAATATCACAATCACCACCAGTCCATCCTGGACCACACTGACATGTGTAACCATTGACCTGATCCTGTCGACAAAAGGAATACAAGACAAAACAATTTTAGTGTAAGTATGATTTTGCATTTTATCAGAATTGGGACATCATACTATGAAACAAATATGCTTGTGGCTTATTGTAGAGCCTTTGTGGGTGGTTATTGATTGACTTTGATCTGGAGCTACTTACCACACATGTTGCTCCATTCTGGCATCTGTTCTGTAAACACTCATTGGTCTCATGCTGACAGTCCGTACCATAATAGCCTGGGGCACATGAACAGTGATACCCTCCTGCTCCTGAATTGCTGCACGTTGCCCCGTTACGACAAGGACTGCTTGTCTGACAAGGAATGAGATCTGATCAGCAACAGTAATATCAATAGATAATGCAAAAATCTTAATGTACCAACAGAACATGTAGCTCCACCCCAGTTAGCATTGCAGTTGCAATCTCCTGGTAGTGTGCATGTTCCATGTACTAAAATAAATATATGTATCATTGAGTATATTATTGTTGCTCAGATACAACTCACAACACCCTTCTCGTCGTATACATTGACTGCACCCTGCACCTGTCCAACCACTACTACACCTAAGTAAAAGAAGTGATATTAATAACCGACTCTTTAATACATGCAATGATTGTATACATACCGACACTCATTAGGCTGTGTGCAGTAGCCTCCAATTGGGTGACAATTACTGGAGCATATCGCTGTGGAGTGTTGTGTCTTGTAAACTATGTATGACTTTTCATAGTACCTGTTGTACACTGCTGTCCTTTCCAGCCCTCAATACAAGTGCATGTTTCAGGAGCAGTACAATTCTGATTAGTGCCACATCCTCCAGTGCATATAGCTATAATGTAGCAGGAAATTAATGTATCAGTTAATATTATGTGCACTTACGAGGGCATCCCTGTAAAATGGTTCCATAACCAGCACAACACTGATTCACTGAAAAATAACGAACAAAACTTGAGGCTCGCGACCTTGTTCTGTCGTTGGATAATGTAGCTTGATTGTGGAGTATATTCAACAATTATAATACCTGCTACATCTTCTCCAGTTAAAAAGACCACACTTGTACTTCTGCTGGTAATATGTTGTTCTGTAAGCTGTAGTAGATCGAGTCACTGTCTGAAAACATGCAGCATCACCGTGACTGGCTCTATACATGTAGATTTGAGGACATTAGTCAGTGACACAGTGATACTTATGCAGTATGAAATTTGCTTACCCAATATTCAGCAATACAACCAATAACAGTAGCGAAACCCACATCTTAAAGAATTTACTATAATAAGCAAAGCCATAATTATTCACTTTATCACAGCACTAGATCACTTTATCACAGCACTAGATCACTTTATCACAGCTATAGCCATGGTCAGCTCGATAACACTGAGACACAGCTATGACTCTGCAGACAGACTACTCTGTGCAGAATGCAGACGGGGTAGGATAGCATATAATATTATAGCTTTTGGAAATGTTACTCAAAATCTGCAATTACGTAAAACACCAAAAAATCTTATTAGGCTTCAGTGCAACAAAGCTGCAAGTACAGACCATAGATAATCTATGTACAGCCGGACTGAGCATGCAGTATGATGCCGCAGAAACCGAAAAAGGAAAATGCATCTAAATGTACAATACGTGCAATAAAGTAGCGCTTTAGTGCTCTGTAGAATAGCTTACCTTTATGTCGATTCGTCAACAAAATTAATCTAGCTCGAGTCTGCGAACTCTTACTGCAAGTTTAACTGTATCATGACTGTATAAACTCAATGGTTACGTCACAGTCACTTGGTCACGTGCATCGTCTCTGAGTCTCCCCGCAAGTCGACTCTGTTCAGTACGCTACTTGTTTCATATACGTGCTGTTAGGGAGGCTATCATTTCTCTTGGTGCGTGCTCAGCTGCTGTGTCGGGGTGTCAAGAGTACACGGTGCTCAGGTAACTTTACAAACTCATGATAAAAGTGTGCTGTAGACATTTTATTCATATTGCAGCAATGCATTGTCACCAACTGTTAGTCGTCCTGGTGTTGGTGCATGCTACTGCCAGCTCTTCGCCTCTCAATGTGACTGTAAGTGATAAAGGTACTGACAATTCCTCTTGCTTACAAATGAACACCACTCAAGCTTGTCGTACGTTGGAATTCGTGTTAAAGCAGCTTTTTTCTCCTCTCGAATCTGATGTCATTCTAGTCAATGTACTCAACAATCAGTCTCTGGATGTATCTTCGCCGTATATATTCAACAGTCCTTTTACGTTGGTTGTTACAGGAGTGGGCTATCCGTCTATCACATTCGATTCTAACGGCAATCTAACAATGCATTGTAACAGCTCGTCAAATTTTACATGGAGAGGTTTGGTGTTTAAGGGAGGCAATATCCTTCACCAAAACCTTCATACCATTACTTTTGACGATTGCAAACTTCTTTTACCACTTGGAATGGATATACGTTACGTGCGAAAAATGATCATTAACAACAGTGACGTTGGAGTTCCGAATACACGGTGTACACCAATTTTCTTAAGGGCATGCAATGATAGTGTACCATGCAATGTCATATTCTCTTCCAATACTATAGCTAACTGTGGAACAACACCTCTCAGTAACTTGCTATATTTTAATCTTTTCGGCAATTTGACGATCATTAATAACGTGTTTACTCAATTAAATTTAACTCAAGTTAACAGACTTGTGTTTGTTTCTGGTATTACCATGAGCTTGACATTTCAAAATAATTCTTTCGTGGAAAATATAATTGGACTTGGTATTGAATTTGAAATTTCAGGATCCAACGGTCAGATTACTGTTCAGCAGAATCGCTTCCTTCACAATGAAATACCTAAAAAATACAATGTATTTCTTCAAGCTATCTTTTATTTTGATATGATTCAAAGCTCAAACTTGAATGTTATTTTCTCCGAAAACTTGTATTACAACAACTCTAAATTGCTAATTCTTAACTTGCAAACAGATTCCACTAGTACAGTGAATGCGATACTGAACTCGGAAAGTGTGATTGATAATATCGGGCCCTCTACTCCACAGCAGTGCCTCCCTATAACTGATATAGCTATAAAGAAAAACTGTTTGGGGCTATTCATTCTTGAGGGCTTGAAAGAACTCAATTTGTCAAACATCACTGCCAGTGGTAATCGTATCTACATTGACACGAATGCAATACCGCGGGGAGACGAATTATCTCACGACGGTTACGTAAGATTTTCGTCTCTTTTCTTTCTAGCCAATAATACCGATATGTTCTTATCGGACACAGTTTTCAGCAAAAACTATGGAACACCGATTATCTTCTGGCATGTATTTATTGATATTGACATTGACTCTCCTTTTTCTCTAACTTTGTCCGGTAATGTCGTGTTTGCTAACAACATAGGATTCTTGGGTGGAGCATTTGCTGCTTATAACAAGGATATTAATATCTACACCATATCTTCCACTTATTTGAAATTCATAGGAAACTATGCATTGTATGGTGGAGCAGGCTACATTGAGAAGATGGCGTTTGGAATATGTGATGACAATTTAACAATCAACTTTACTGATAATAGTGCCGTCACAAATGGAGACACAATATACTTTTCCACTGACCCTTCAAATACAGTCAAACCTGTATATTGCAAAAATGTCCCGAGATTAAACACTGTTAAAGGGATTCATTCGTATGCTACTAATCTTTCATACGTGCCTAACCTGGATAGTACAGAACACCTCATCTTTCCAGGTCAAGAACTCATAGTCAATATCACGATAACCGATTACTTTGGTCTACCATCTTCATGCACTGCTGACATTTACCTTCAGTGTGACAATATGTTACTCTTATGTCCTCAACAAGTGACACTAAAAGGACCAGAAACAGTGGTACTAGCACAAGCCAACAACACTACCTATTCGACCATTGATACTGGTCATATTCTTGAGTCCTCACAAGATGTAAACAATAATGTATCGGTACTGCTGAGATGTCGAAATACTGCCAACGCACAAGTGATGATTCCTCTGAATATTACCCAGTGCCCTCTGGGGTTCTATTATAGTCAGAAAGAACGTGTCTGCAAGTGTATTGAAGGTGTTGGTGATAATTTGTTTGTCTGCTCATCAAGATATGGAGGATCCTGTGTAGCACATGGTTACTGGTATGGTGAGTTTGCCACTGATAATAGCACTGGTTCTACAGCATACACTGTCAGCAAATGCTCATTCCCTGAGTGTGCTTTATCCTATGAAGCTTGTCCTTCTGAGTTGTTACCAGCAGGTGCAACCAGCGAGTTTTTCCGTCTTCATTTCGATCCTGATTCCCAATGCTCTGAAGGAAGAGGTGGAGTGCTGTGCAGAAATTGTGCTCAAGATTATGCCTTTACATTTACAGCTTCTTCTTGTGTTCCTGATACTGAATGTGTCTTGTGGCAACCATTCCTGATCTTACTGTTTAGTTTAGTCTTCCAAGTGACCATTGCATTGATGCTTTTCTTCTTAGTCAGATTCAAGTTTGCACTTGGTAGTGGCATTCTCTATTGTCCAATGTTTTTTCTAGCCATTGTTCATCATCTTCCATTGGATAACTATCCTTTCTTGAACACAGCAGTGTCAATGGTGTCATCAATCCCTCTAATCAATCTCGAGTTGTTTGGCCTAATCCCATGGTGCTTTTTCCATCCAGTTAGCAAGCTATACAACTATTTTCTTCACTATCTTGGTCCATTGATAATTCTTATAGTTATTTCACTAATATTTCTGTTTGCTCGTTGGTGTCCCAATTTGCTTCGTCGAATACAGAGTTCTCCTCTGAGAGCTTTATGCATCTTGATGTTTCTCTCATTCTGGTCTTTATCTGACATCAGTTTGAACATTCTTACTCCAGTTGTGATTCGATATAAAGCTGGACAGTCTGTGTCAACAGGATTGTTTGTGTCAATTCAGCCTGATGTTAAGTATTTCTCTTTGTCTCACATTCCAGTAGCCATTCCAGCACTGCTGGTAATGATAGTAGTCATTGCTCCATTAGTATTCATACTCTTTGGCTCTACTTTATTATCAAAGGTCACCAACCTCAATCGTATTAAGCCGTTCCTCGATGAATTTCAGTCCTGCTATAAAGACAACTTTCGTTGGTTTTCGTCAGTGTATTTCATTGTGTGGATTGCACTCATCATAATCTTAATATACTCTGATGTGTTTGCCTATCAAACCATACTGGTCCTCCTTTTGCTCACACACATAGTCATACAACCATACTCTAGCACGACGCTCAATATCATGGACACTCTTCTACTGACCGATGTCAACATTCTTGTTGTTCTCATCAACTACTATCCAGCATCGTTCATCCCTGCTCAAATAGCTGTGTACAGTCTTGTGTTAGGACCCTTACTGTTTGCTGGTATATATCTAGTATACTACCTGGCCATTAAGTATGATGTGTGGACTCGTATAAAAGGTGCTCGAAAAAAGAAAAATCTTCAACCCAAGCAGTTGAGATTACCAGATGAGGAAGATGATGTTGTGCATCACAATGTTACAACACAGCATATTTCTGTAGAGGACTTTAGAGAACCTCTCATTGCAGTAGTGAATGCTGACTGACAATTTAGAGTGATAATGTTGATTGTTTATAATAGTAAACATTAATTATTTTGTGAACATTAACTTCATAATTTGGTGTGTAATAATATTTATTGTATATAGTCTACCATCGTTGAACATTGTAGTTATAATATTATTGCTACCTGAGCAGCTGTGATAGTGAGAACAAGGAGAGACAGAGCACTCAGTGTTCCTGCACCGTTTGGATGGTCAGTGGTGGAATGAGTACCTACGGAAGCTGCCACAACAAACTGGAACGATGAGCTAGACACTGATGAGTCTCCATTGACAATTTTAGCAACGGCTACAGCTTGCTCATGACAGAACGTATCATCCTCATCTGAGGAATTACTTGCGTGAAAAATGATCTCTATAGATCATTTGTTTCTGTCAGGGAAGCTTCAACTACACACCTACAGTTAATAATGATTGAGTATGGTATAGAATGTACAACTGCTATTATTTACCTTCCTTGCAGATTCTTAATTAAACATGGTATCCTGGATCATTCCTACTGCATGAACCCATCACGAGTCCCCAGACCACTATCTATGTCAGCAGCATCAGCAAGACGATCTAGGTCTAGTGCCATGATCAAAACTGCACTTGTGGGGAAAAATATTATTAACCTCACTGATCACTTATAGACAAAAGCTCACCGCAAATAGGACAGCATCACACTTTTAGTATTACTTGTAAAATTTATTGGTATTCAGCCGTGTATTTTATTGTGTAGATTGCACTCATTGTAAGCTTCTGACGTGTTTGCCTACCAAACCATAGTTGTATGCCGACTAGCTATATAGTTTGTTTAAAGTTTGGGACTAATATAATTATTTATTACCAGAATTTATTGCAGTTGTCTATTAACTGTAGACAACTGCAACTATTAACTATGATACATGTACATTACACTGATTATTAAGTCAGTCACATAAACACAGCTATCAGAGCAGCTGCAACAGTGAGCGTGAGAAGAGAGAGAGCACTCAGTGTTCCTGCTCCATTAGGATCAGTGCTGGGACCAGGAGAGGTAGTGGTGGTGGAACGAGGAGCTGTAGAAGCTGCCACTGCAAACTGGAATGATGAGCTAGACACAGATGAGTCTTCATTGATGACATTAGCAATGACAGTAGCTTGCTCATGACAGAACATGACGTCATCATCAGAGGAGCCTTTCGGATGAAATACAATCTCTAGATTGCTTGTTTCTGTCAGAGAAGCTTCAACTTCACACCTATAAAAAATCATTGTTACTGCAGAATGAGCAACGAGTATATCATATACCTTCCTTGCAGATTCTCAAACACAGGATCTTGAACCATTCTCACCATAAGCCCATCAACAGTTCCCAAACCATTGTCAATGTCAGCAGCATCAGCAAGACGATCCCTGTCTAAAGCCAAGACCAAAACTCCACCTGCAAGGATTTGAAACTTTGAATAATGATAGTCGAGATGCAAGGGATGCAAGCAATCACTTCTTAAGATGATTGCTTTGTATGTTAAACAGCTTACCACATATAGGACAGCATCCATCAGATGGTTGAACTATGAATCGGCAATCAGTGTTATTTCTCACTTCACATCTCCTTCCTCGGTTTACAGCATCACAAATTCTTCGTGGAGACTCCTCCTCTTCACAAGGACCACGATAATCCACACGAGCGCCACCAGATCGACTGCGCAGTACACAAATATTATCATACGTGATTCCATCAGTACCACAAACCTGTAGCAACATTTATAATAATAATTAATCAGTAAAAAATTATACGTATTTACTTGTCCTCCTCTGCAGTTAGTAGCATTACAGCGACCAGCATAATGCACATCTATATCAGCTGTTCTTTGTAGCAGTTGGCACACTGATCCATATGTAATACCGTCAGTACCACACACACGAGTGTCACTGGGTTCCACATCTCCTGATCCAATATCACCATCATCTCTTGCATCTCGACTATCATCAGAGTCCATGGTCGTATTGTAGTCATCACATGATAGTCGTGTGATATTCACTGCAAAATTATTGAGTACATATAACTGATGTGTTTGAAAATATTACTGGCAGCTAAAAATAATAAATTTAAGTTATGACATAAGTCAAACTGCTATTTACTGCATCTTAGTGGTATCTGTTATGAGACAACCCAACTGTCAAATTGAATTTCCACAGTTTTGGGCATCTTGTATGAAAATTTGGCAGAGATTATTGGCTGTTATCTAATACAGTATCCACTCTTATGCAACTTATTAGCTTACCACACACTCTGACAGTGTCTGGTTTGCATCCTCCTCTAGCGAGGCAGTACGACCATCCCTTTCTTCTACAGACCTCACCATCTTGACATGGAAACACATCACATGGATTCTGAAAATAGCGGACAGTCAGGACCAGGAAATAGAATATTTTAATGACTCACTACAACAGGACACGGTGCATCGATGATATCGATGGAAGGTATTCTAGCGCAATGGATAGCGACACATCTGCTGGAGTATGTACGGCCATTGCGACCACAAACAGGCTCTCTTCGCTCTAAGTTGCATCGAGAACATGTGTTGTTTCGTGTATCATCACAATCCCTTTCAGTACAGTGCAGTGTTCCAGAGCGACAGGTGCACCTGTAGTAGCAACAGGAAGCAGTATTATTATATAAACTAGTGTCATGCTAACCTATTGCAGTCAACTTGAATAGACTGCCCATGTACCAATTGGGTCCCATCACCCAGTGGACAGCCCTCTGTAGTGCAGTTTCTCTGACATACAGATCTTCTTCTGCTGCAGCTTAGCTGTCCTAGGTAGCACTTGCAATAGGCACAGCCACATGAGTCCACAAATGTATGACCATGTTGTACAGTAATGGTTCTATTAAATCGTCTGATAGTGCATGGCTTGTACACTAAAATAGAACAAAATAATATTATATGACGTGCAAAATTTATAAGAGCACCTTTCCTGATACATATTGGTCTTCTAGACAGTGCTACATCATTGCTGCGTTGATCAACCAGCACATCAGACAGTCTAGTACCATTAGCGGGAAATACACAAGCACAAATGAGTGTTCCTTCACGAGGTCCTGGACGACAGATGCGTGGCTTGAAGAAACCATTACTATCACACTCATCTCTCATAACAGCCGTTTGATTACTAGAACAAGGACCTAAAATAAAAGATAGTGAAAGTATTGTAGCTAGAGGCTATATGTCTCTCACCATCAGTTTCTCTAGGAGTACATACAGAAACTGTTAGTCCCACTCTCCTGCAGTAGTCATTTGTGGAGCATTCAATGGATGCTCTGACCAAGGTGAGAGCAGTATGTCGAGCTGATGTACCGACTAACAAGCCTCTAGCTCTCTCCTTCTCCTCTCTCTGTTCTTCATCCTCCTCATCTGATGTCGCACGACTATCCATTATATCCCGACTGTCATCCTCAATAACTTCCCCTTCCTCTTCATCCACTTCCCTAATACAAGTAGTGTTCTCAGCCAATCCTACAACACACACACACACACATGAATAATGACAGACCAAGCACCGTAACCCTCGCGCGTTAACAAATCATGTGTGCTTCTATGCATGATTACCATTGCTGCTTTGTGTTAAATAAACTCACAAGTCAAATACCTGGTCCCGGCCCACTCATGTACATTGCAAAAATGGGCAAAGCATGTGTGGATTGTTAAATACTCACACAATCAGTATTGTGTACTGTTACATGATACTATTTGAACAATAGAGCTTTCCTGATGGTATGCAGTTCACTTACGGTCTCTGCAAGTAGCTTCACCAAACCCTTCTCTCACACAGACTTGATCATCAGAGCACATGCATACATCTTCATCTATTATAGGAATAGTAATACAATGCATCATGAGTTCCAATACAAATTTACAGTAATGCATATCAAATTATGACAGACATATTTGACTTAACAATCTAGTAATAAAATAGCTAAATAAGGCTCTTAGTGCTAACTAAGTATTATTGTAGCATGCTATTTAGAGAAGTTGAGCTTACATAGTCGATCAACTACTACACATACCTGTTGTGCTGCTGTTACAGCCATCTCTACAATAAGGACAGTTGTCACGATATCCAATACAGCGCAGCCCACACATGGCTTGCAATTCCAGTATACCAGGACGACACAGCACTGCATTAAGAGTGAATCAAATAATACATACTGCAGCTCAAGTGCATTGTAGAAGCTACAGAACATTTCAAACAAATTAATGTTCTGCAAACATTTCTATGTCACTTCTACAAGCACAAAACATGAATGTTGCATACTTCTGCATTCACAAGTCATGCATCCAGCATCACTAACAGCAAACCCAAGTGCTCCACATCTCAAGTACTGTTGTTTAGAGCATCTGACAACAGGACATGTTGGCACTGATGAATGTGATGATGAGGAGAGAAAGTAATAACAAGATGTTGAGTACAGTATTTAGTTGCCCACTGACTATTGGTACAAGTAGCATCAGATACATCGTCTGTCCGTGGGAAGGTCATCTGGTTGAGTCTTGTGCCGTTCCTGTGGACGCACCAACAGAGCTTTACCTCGCATTGAAGCGGGCTAAAGCTTCCATCATCCTGACAACGAATGCTCGGATTGCGCAGCTTCTGCACTCTACACAAGCTGAAATCGTCAGAATCAGCTATGAATGCAAACGAGTGAGAGTGACAACGACGCTGATACATCTTTATGTAGCTCACTTGATCTTTGTGCGTTTGCTGTAGCACTGGCTGCTATCAACAGCAGTATCGTCAAACCACCTGCAAGACATTGACATGCAATGTACATGAGCAAAGCAGCACTTACCAGCACTAGTAGCCATATTGGATACAGAGTTGCTATAGAAGACTGCGCAACTGGGAAACGCTTTATATAACCGCCAACATTTTTTAGTACGAGCCTGAGCGAGTTGAACCACTAAACTTTGACATAAATAGAACATTATGACATACAATATCATGAGAAGCAACCAGCACTAACACAAATAAATGATAGATTCTTTGAGAACAATACTTTTTGCATACTCTTCATGTGACGATACAAAACTGAGTGCAAACAATGACAACGACATTTCCACATAAAATAGAAATCTGTCAGCAAGACAAACCATGTACATAGAGAGGAAAAAGAACAGGTCTGATAACAAAAAGCTAATTTTTGAGTTGTGATAAGTGATTATGGCAGGTACTCTTTCACACCATGTGTTGTCACAGACGACGCAGTCTGTTCTTATTGGCTTTTTTACCAATAGGTAAAAAGGAGGGTGTGAGATCTAGCTTATTGAGTGATGAGGTCTTGTTATCACAATCGGAGTCTTCGGTATTTGGGAAAAGGCAGCGACGAATATCGTTGTTGTCTGACTCTCTGAGGTTCAACCGGCCGACGTTATCCACAACACTTGATAGGTTGTTCGGACCGGGAGTGTACTGGTGGTGATTGTGGGAGGAGGACGGTGATGTTAGTGATTGTGGGCGTGGCAGGCTGAGTGTGGTTAGTGGTGAGTTGAGAGGGCTCAGAACAGGAGTTGACTGTTGTCTGTTAACAGTATGTCCAGTGCTACCACCACCACTGTGATGGTTCTCCTATAGTGGAGGAAGCAAGAGAATGAACAATATAAGATCGCATTTATCAGTACATTGTTTTGTTGAGAAAAAATTGTGGAATTATACACGATTGTTTTGACACTTTATAACATGAAATTGTGCAATACTTAAAACAGGAGCGCATGGAGTGCATGTAACTCTGTAAACAGCGAAATCCAAAGATGGTGGGTATTCTAAAAATAGCTGTTGCCATCCATATTATAAGGAGTATTTCAACCGCGCCTCTAATAAATAGCAATCTGTTCTAGCAATCGTGTCTTGGCAATGGCAGACAGTGGCATCTTCTCTTTAGCATTTTTGGGTCTCAGCCTTTTATATAAAGTATATCTTGAAGGGCTTGTGTGGTGAAACGAAAGACGACTTCGCTTAGGGGCCTGCTCCATAACTCGCTGGCATTTCACCAATCAGAACGTCTTTTATGCTGTGTGCGACTTGGGTGAGGCTAATTTGTTAGTATTATATGGATGTTAACCCTTTAATTACTAAATTATCTTGTTGAAATTTTAACCTCGTAAATGCTGACCACTTCTATCGTGAATATCTCGTGTGTCCTTTGTGCTACTGGTCTCAAATTTGCGTCCTTTTACGCCAGTGAGTAGCCGCAATTGCCCACACTCAAGTCGGTCGATATGCCCCTCCCACTTCGAAAGTGAAGCCGATAAAGTGCAGCAACCTTGTCAAATTTTGCTCAAAGTTAGTACTTTGGGGCTGGCTACTGAAAAGTACATACAAATAGCAGTGGTTTTGGTTAGTGTAAAATGTAGCCCAGATCATAGAGAATGCGCAAAAATGTGTTTTCTGAGCACCCGAAGCCATAAAATGTCCAGATTTTCTTGGCAGCCATTTTGTTTTTCCTAAAATGTTATGAAATTTGCACTGAAACCATAGAAATGCTGAAGCCAATATGTTTAGCGCAGGGGACGCGCCGAAAACCACTCAATTTTGGGCAGTTATTTGTATTCTTCAATTTGGCTTAATTTTGGGATATTTTAGCACTTTTTCATAAAGTTATGCTGTCTGAAGTATGTATGACGCCAAATTGCGTCATTGGGGCTTAAAGGGTTAAAAAAAACATGACCACTATCTTGGATTTTGCTGTTATCCGGGGTAGTATAATTTTAGAGTTGCATGCTCCCTTGTTTGTGTGGGCTCCTGTTGAAACAGGTTTAGCATAGTTTGTTTCAGGAAGGGAAGCTTAGGAAGCTTGCCCTCTGGATGAAACCATGGGGTTGGGTACATGACAGCAAGTATTGATTTACAATACAGCAAGTAGTGTGTTGAGTACACTGTTCAAAACTGGTGAGTTTAAGCAGATTTTGAAGTGAAAATCGCATAGTGTCACCTTCCTACACTTACGGGCTCAGTCCCTTTGTAGCCCAGGCAACTATAAAATAAAACGTGCTGTACACACCAGCATCGTACATGTAGCAACAAGATAATAATGGACTAATTGTGTGACTTGACTGTGATGTGATTAAAAAGTATTTAACACATTCAAAGACAATTGACTCTGCCAACTTCTATGAGGTCTCTGAGAACTACAAGGCATGGTTCCTTAGCCGTCATACACTGTGCAGCTAATTATTATGGGAACATGCAGCTAACCACTTAGGTTAATAGTCACTGTTGTCATAATTTTATGCTGAACACTTTAGTGTGAAACAAATAATGCTGCAAATATAGCAACAAATATGGCTGAGCGTGTACCGTTAGCAGGCAATGCTTAGTTTGATACAGCGGTTTTATTACATCTTGCACGCGTAGAGCGTGAACCGTGTTCAAGCTGAATCACGCAATGTAATAAACCTTCCAAATAAGGCACGGATCACGCTTTACGCTTTTGTGGCTGTTGCAAGAAGTAATAAAACCGCTGTATGTGAATGCATGCTAGAGAGCAGGGTTGTACAACAGCAAGCAGCACTATTACATTAGATGTACACCATTATTATAAAAAGAGTTTTTGGTGATACAAGTGCATGCACCCATTACTGTCTGAGGTAGGATAATCTATAGTGTGGTTGTGCACCCACACTACAATTGGAAACTATAGAAACTGCTTGCTGTCAGCTGTGTGTACATAACAGTAACTGGTAAAGCTACAAATGCATCCATACATAGCTAGCCGACGACTCCAGGCAGGGCTTCATCCACTAGTGAAGATACTCATAAAAAATGTAGTCTACAAACAATACGACATTTTATACTACACAAAGCTCATACAAACTCAAATGGGGTCCATCGTCGTACCTTATATTTCTTGAAGTGAGCTCGTTTGCTAGTGATGTATGCCTTCCTAAGCTTGAATAGTGTTCTATCGTTGCATAGCCTGTACCAGTGTCTCGATACCTTGCACACTCTATGAAAAGAGACATATAAAATCACAACTATTAATTTTCTCAAGCTTATGTGCATACACAACCACTGTCATGCTATTGTGGTAATAGAATGGGACAAACTTTTTGCTGACACATGACAAACAAGTGAACACTTTCTCTAAACCAGAAATGGATTCAGAAACTGAAATATCCATGGTTCAAGCATTGCAGTGGCTCCATGTTGGACATGCTAATCGAAAATAATCACTAATGCAAGGTGGGAAATGGGAACATTTTGGAACAAGCAATCTTTCCACACTTCCTGTCACTGGTTTGCCCGCCAATTGGTACAACAATGGCGGCCATGTCCACACCATAAATGAATAAGTTTTGGAGAAAATGCAATATGTACAGCAACTCACCGGCTAAGATCCCGGGGCTCCAGGTAGCACAGTATCTTGAGCGATATCTCTATGGGTAGTAGAGCTAGTAGGTCGAAACGAGGTTCTCGTAGGGCGTAGTAGCGCGCAGCTCGTGACCTAGCCGTAGCTGGGCTAGATGGTGTCCGGTTGAGAGGAGAAAAGAGTAGCGAAATGGCGGTTGCTGCCTGTTGCGAACACTTGGTTATCGAGTCTGCTCCCCATTTTTCGGTAGAGAGGGAGGAGGTCTGGTAGAGTGTGGCGAGCGAGGAGTAGTCATCCTTCCCAAACGATACAGCTCGAGTCAGCGGGCACACGGGAGCAGCTGAACACATCATCTTGAAGAGCTAACGCGAAGCAGACTAAAGCAGCAGCCTAATCTAAAAGCCCGCCTTCCCTCACTAGCAAGGCGCGTACAGCTGATTCCAACCCGTGCCAGCCAATACCTATGAATATCATTAATGGTAATGAATCTCGTTAGTCTTTGTGATTTTGCCGCGCTGGACACATGGCAATCAATGAGGTGGAGTAGTTTTTGCTAATAATGTGTACAATATATTATAAATCATGGTTATTCATGTTGATAGTCCTAATAACTCTTCTGCAAAGTAGCCAGCATCAATATCTTGAGGTAGCTGCTGTACTAGATCTTTGTCGGCTTCTTGGTCATCAGGATTAGCATAGGTAAGGAGAGTAATGAGATGATCAACCAGCTCCTCCTCAGTAATATGTTCACCTGAGAGAGAGATACAGAGAGAGCTCTTTCACTGTATTACGCTAAGCCTGCATCAGACCTTTTTGCTGTAACAAAGTGAGCATCTGGTCCCTTGGGATGTTCCATTGTTGCTGTCTGCTTTTCCTCTGCCCTAGTATCTTGAAGGCTTTAGCAATGTCTGCTGGAGACAGGCCAAACACTGGTCGGTGATTGATGTACACTGAATAGAGAGAGAACAGTGGCATATTATCTCCCAGAGCTTGTTGACAAATTTTATAATAATATTCACAATCCCAGTGCAACACAAGGCAACCAGATAAGGATTGACAACCAGTTTGGAATTTGAATCAGCAACACACACACACACACACACACACACACACACACACACAGTTGTTACCACCTCCTTACCAAGACTACATAGGCACTACACACACCACTACATAATAACACACACACCACATATGTTTAGTTGTATTATAAACCACAGCCAGTGCATGTTTTTTTTACAGTAAAGAAGGACTGTAAATGGTCACTCTAACAGATTTACGCAATGTATTGTCTATACTATACACATTGTGGCTTACATTTTATGAAATCCTCCAGATTGATCTGTGAGACACACTGTCCAGTGTCCACAAACTGACTGAACTTGACCTCATTGAGCATATGCTCGACCTGTAGTAGCATGCATGGGAAGTTATTCACAGCTGATTGCCACATAATTCTACCAGTGGCAACAACATGATATTGCATTTAGCACATCAACACACAGTAAAGAGGTATTTCACAAGTAGTAAGGCTACTAGCTGCTAAATATTGTCACCCCTTATAAAGTTTTGGTCAAAACTATGAGACCACCTCAAAGGTGGTTGTGGTGTGGTTGTGTGTATCTAACCTCTTGTTCTGAAGGGTAGAAGCCAATAGCTCTCATGAGGTAGGGTATCTGATGGGTAGGCATGAATGTTGATATCTCCCTCTTCGCCTTAGTGTCATCTCCTTGACTGGACATGATGGTAGTGATGACACACACACAACAACACTATTGACACAACTGTACTATGGTATATACATACTATACTGCTAGAGTAAAGAACAGCTGTTGAAATGTAAACAATATTCATGTGTTTGAAGTGCGTCAGACAATAGACAACAATATCACACACAGAGCTTCACTAGGTGTGATCATAATTATGACAGCCCTTCTCTCAATACCTTCTGATCTGTGCATAGTAGAAATGCTGTTCTAGCTCACTATAGAACTCTCCTTCTCTCCCGCCATCTATCAGACTATAGAATGGCTCCATACCACTTCCACCCAGCGAACGCGATGCCTCCAGAGCACTGCAAAAGCAATGGTTTTCATAATTGATTGTTGACAATTTATTTTATCAAAATTGAGTGATATTACTTACTTCACAATTATGCAATATTGTGTGTAAATCTATTTTATCATTCCATCAGCAATTGGCTGACATTAAAAATAATTAGATAACCAATTCTCAAATTTAGCACAATAGCAACAACAACATGCAATATTCACACTTGTTGACTCACTCTGTGTTCACGGACCACATGTTGACTATACAGTCATCACCACCAGCAGTGAAGAGATACTTTCCATCATGAGATGCAACCAGGTCTTGCACCTATGCACAAAGAAAACACTCCCTCAACACAAATCAGATTTGCAATACCATAATGGGATGAGCTACCACACACGATGTGTTGTGAGGGTTGCCGTCATGAGGTAGCAACAGCAGTCCAACCTGATTAGAGTGAGTATTATTGTGTTAGCTGCTCAGTGTAGCACCTTGTCATTGGTGATGTAGGCAAGATATCGTCTCTCTTCATCACCTCCTTCAGAGTATCGTATAGGAGCAGGTAACAATGCTAGCCTGCATGGATGAGGAAGAGGGCAGAGTAAGTGATAGAGGTAAAATAACTCACTTTTTCACAGGGCTTCCAAAGGTTGGGCCGAGCAGTGTTCTGCGACACATCTTGGTGCTAGCATTGTATAGCTTCAGTTTATACTATGGGAGTCAGCAGTAACATGTAGCCGAAATACCACCAAGGCATCAGCACCTTAGGTGCTATTATTTGTAAGCTAGGTGCATTAACCTGATTGTTGGCAGTAATAATGAACGATTCCTTGGATAATGGAGGATACCACATAGCAGCTACTGGTACTGCTGTCTGTTCCATGTTGTCCACACCAGCTAGCACTAGGTCATCCTCACTACTAGCACTCACATCGTATTCCACCTACACAACATGCACCCTCACTATCAGCACACCTTCACTACCAGCACACTCTCACCATGGTCCTGTCTTTGCTAATCGATATCAGTCGTGGTAACCCAGTATCAATTGATACACCAAACATCAGTGCTGGGGAATCAGGTATATCTCTCACCATCTCAGAACATGGAGTGGTTGGTACCTTGGATATCATTATAATGAGACTTGTATCTTGCTAGGAACTCCCAATGAAGACTGCCTTCCACTGGAACTCTCTTGAACACTGTAATACAGTAGTCTAAATCCTGGGAAAAATCAAATGTGACCAGTGAATCAGTAGGTGTGACTATTCTACTGACTGCAGTGGACATGTAGTTGGAATCAGCAGAAAATGCAATATGTGATACAGAGTTCTTTGAGTAGTGAAACACAGCTCCAGTGTGGACATCCTGCAGTGTGATTGCATCCAGTATATACACTTGTCCTGATGTGAGCCCCACGCCTACAAGAAGAGATGAAGTAGTTTCACTTGTGTATATTAGTGGTTTACCAGCTATTTCACCACTGGGATCATAGCACACAGTCTGTATAAAATGCTGTTCTGGAAACTGTCTGAAGGACAACACTTTCCTAGTGACAATGACATTGTATATAAATCATTGATTTATGAGCTTCACTTACTTGTTAAGATAGTCCCATAGCTTCAGTCTACCAGTATAGCTACCCACTAGTAGTCTGGGGTCACTAGGATGAGCTGACAGTGCATTAACAGCTGCATCATTTTCCTGGAATATCACCTGCAGACCGCACACACAAGATACACAAGTAAAGTAATAAAGTTTTACTGAAAAGTGTAGGGATGACGCTTGCAAAAGTAAAAGAACAAGATGGAATGATGCTTGCAAAAATAAAAGTCCCTACATCCTACAGTACAGCATGCTGTAGGAAACTTAGTAGGGACTCGGAAGAAAATACGAATATGACTATCAGTGCTTCTTGAGATTTTTTCAATTTCACCTGCCTTTTAGAAACCGAACAACACCTTCCTCAACAAAATCAGTCAAACTTACGGGCTCAGAAAATTTCCAAATCGCCTTTCTAATAGAAAAAATGGTATGTATTCACCCAATGATAGAGGGTGGAGTATCAAGTTATAACTCGATTTGTACTGAACCGATTGTTATAGAAAAGACAATAGTCTTTACAGTTTACACACACACCTGGTGTTTGCAGTATACATGCACACAAACTTGCATATACTTAATACACTCACGTCTAGCACGGTTCCATTGGCTGTGACATGAACCACAGAACCAGTTGAGGTAGTGATTACAACATCAGGAGTGACGAACACATCAGCATCGAGTGTGCACTGCTTGGGATAGCGAGCAATAGAGGTGGTAGAAGAAGGGGAGGAGGGAGAGAATGATAGACAAGATACAGGTCCGTACTTGAACGAGTCGTACCTGGGAAAGCGACAGTATTGATTAACTCACGCACAGACACACACACACCAGTGTAGGAGTTTTATATCCTGGTCAAAGAACTTGATATGTCCAGCACTGTCAGCAGTAACTATGTATCTAGAGTGAAACAATGACACTCTAGACAGAGAAAGAAAAGTATAGCTAACTTGTTTACTGTAGTTACTATGGTGACAGGTGAGGTGTGGAGTTTCATCAGTTTAACAGGTTTCATCACTTCAGCACCTGTGAATGATAAAAACTGAAGTCTGCAGTACCATGTTAGCAAGTGGCACCTTCTCCCTTGCCTTCTCCTGGTCCCCATACCACACCACAGCCCTCAGTTGTACCAGTGATAGCAGAGCCAGAGCACAGATAGCACGACTGGGATATCAGTCCCACTGGTTTGTTGAAGTCCTGAGAGTATACAAGCCATACTCAGTTCAAGTACACAACCACACTGTGCATTAGAGGCACTCACCCTATCAGACACTGGTGTAAAATTAGAGTACAAGCCATTCAAATCCTGCAAGATAAAGGATAAACAAGATCTCTATGCATAATCATAATGTTCAGTAAATTAAAAATTTAAATTTTTCTTATTAAGAAGAAAAATTGTTATTCAACAAAAAAAGCAAACAGTATGGTGTGGTTGTGTAATCATCATTGTGATAGGGCGTGGTGCATCTTCCCTACCCATCGATAGAACATGACTTGATCATCACTATTAGACAACAGATGATGAGGATCATTAGGACTGAAGGAGAGAAATGTCTGAAATTAGAGGAAAACAAAATAAACAGAGACACACAATAATACCAATGATCATTCATTACCTGCATACCACTGTCAGTGGTGATTGGTGTTGATACTAGTGGACGATCACTATCACTGGTCCACTCCCATACACTGAGAACCTGTACAGATTGTGGACATGCGATTGACAGAAAAGTACTGTTTCACAAGTAATGTCATTGCAATCACTACTGTACTTTTTAAATCATCATCATTGTCACATGCACAACACACACCTGAGGCACGCCCACACTGATAGCAGCTACATATCTAGCACACTCTGACATGGCGACTACTTGTGTGCCTTGACCAAGCCCCTCGTAGTAGCTTTGTACTGGAACACTGCACAGCAATGGTCACATCATGCAGTTTGAGGTATAATGTAACTTACGTAGAGAAAGAGTCCCATACAATGAGAGTAGGATTATTACCAACATCGGCAGTGACTAGCCAACGCCTGTTACCACTCACTGCTGTACTAGTGATGGGGTTAGACTGAGGAGAAATAAAACACACTAACACACTCAGTCCTCATAACCCTCTGCTTCCACTTCCTTCTCTCACTCACATGTCCTTGTAGCAGAATCTGTTTGTGATTGGTGCAGTCATACAGTATTCCAGTGTGAGCATTAGAATAGAATATCATCTGAACAACATATGATGTTATAATAATTATGAGTACCAGTTGCTATTTACCTTTTTATCATCCTGTGAGACATTATGTACTGGAAGAGAAGGGCTCAATCCAAACGACCAGTGTAATCTCTGTAAAAATTGATATTGTCATCACATACTCAAAACCTGTTATGCATCTCTGTCACTCACTAGTGGTAATGGACGGCTGGGTGAGGCATCCCCTGAGGGCCCTTGTTGCTCTAACATGGCGTCTCCTGGCTTGGCTATCTCCACCACAGAACTCACTTCCTGCACTTCTCCTTGACCGGCAGAAGGTTTCTCAATAAAAGCAGCTTCAATGGTGGCTTCTGCTCCCGCTACTGTATGCTCTGGTTGCCGCTGTGGCTCGCTGCCCCCTGCTTCATCTTGCTGTGAGCTCTCCATGCCTCCAGGCAAAGAGTTTCTATGACAACGATAAGACAGTTAAGGGTTAAAAAGTAATTTTATTTATCTGTACAAATTAAGCTTAATGATAGTAAAATCAAACACAGTTAGCCCCGCCCTAATCGCCACACAAGTACTAGTGTCACAAGAGCATAGTGCAGTACGTACGCGTGACTACACTTTTCCGGTCAAAGATGTCTTTGAGAAGCGCTGACCTGTCTCTCCCACAAGGTATTCTCAGAGACAGAGACGTGTCTGAGTTGGAGAAACTCCAGGAAGATGAAGCGCATTTTATAGAGTTTTTTAGTGCTCTAGAACTGGACAGTGTGAGTTATTGAAATACTACTCGTCATGATTGACACAGTCATGTGCCTGTTTTGCTATGTGAGGCGTTCATCAAACACTTCATTGATCACAGCTTAGTTGTATTATGCTGTGGCTCACTGGTCTTTTACAGCAACTAAACTGTTGCTGTTATAATAAAGTAGCTTTTTGTTCACTATCTTCACTGTTATGATAAGGTTTCTCTCTGTTGACATGTACAGATGAACAAAATGAAGGCAGAACGTGCCACCATCGTTGAAAGCGTTAGAAAACTTGCTCTAGAAACGTCAAACCTCAAACCTGATTATGAGAGTAAGAAATCACGTCTTGTTGAAAGTTCTCTGCAAGGAATAGAGCTAAGGCAAGAGTATGACCAGCAGTATGAACAACTGAGTGAGTACAACTATGTAGAAAACACAGCTATTATACCACAATTTCTCATTTTGGTTATGTATGGTAATGTAATTAAAATAATTGTCTCCATAGAGAGGCTTATAGGAAGCTCTGATAAAGAAGTTATACTCAAGGATCTTCAGGATTCAGTGAAAGTGTCTGAACAGCAAGCAGAGGTATGAATATGCAGTGCTTCATAGCAATGTTATTATTTTACTGCAGGACTGCATTGAGGATTTCTTGGCCGGCAAGACAGAGCAGTGTATTGAGGACCTCATTCAGAACTATTTGCAGCAGCGAACATTGTACTGGTTGAGAAAGGTCAAATCAGAGAAATTGATGGAAATAAACCGGCAGCCAGAACCACCTGCCTCACGGCCTTACCCACCGCCGTCTGCCTCTCAGCCTAGTGGTGGACCACCTCCTTATCCTCCTGATGCCTCATCCTCTGCTCAGCCTACTCCTTATGGCTCCTATCCTCCTCAACAGCCTGGATATCCTCCTAGAAACTCAGCTCAGAGTAGTATGCCTGCTCCACAGCCACGCTATACTCCACCAACACAGAGCATTCCAAGTGGACAACCAGGCTATCGTGCGCCAACACAGAGCGTTCCTGGTGGACAACCTGGCTATCCTGGTCCAACACAGAGTATTCCTAGCTCACGGCCTGGCTATCCTGGTCCAACACAGAGTATTCCTAGCTCACGGCCTGGCTATCCTGGTCCAGCACAGAGTGTTCCTAGCTCACAGCCTGGCTATCCTGGTCCAACACAGAGCGTTCCTGGTACACGGCCTGGCTATCCAGGGGCTCCTCAGTCATATACCAATCGTCCTCCCTATCCACAACAGCAGCAACAGCCTGTGCACTCATTGCAAGGGATGGCTGGTGGATATGGCTATCCTGGGTACCCACAGAGACCATCTTATGCACAGCAACCGAGACCACAATATCCAGCCTACCCTTACCAGCACAAGAGATGATTGACAGCTATAGTGTGTGCTTCTGAATTATTCATGATTTTGTATGTGTAGTAGCACAAGTACTCGTACTATAGCCATTGTATGTAATGATATTATAATTCTTTCAACTTGAAGAATCATGTGTCATTAAAACAATGATATTCATGATCATAAATAAAAACATTGTGACATAATTCAGCACACTAATAAAATTAATGTTGAACATTGCTAGCCAATAATATCCTTGACAATAACATCATATACATCTCTATTAGCGTTGATGCCCCATATGAAGTCCAGGTGCTCATAATCTGGGAAGTTGAGGTCGGAGTAAAGGATTTTGTTCTTCACTAATAATGGTCTGAGCAGTGCTACATCCTTTGGATCAGCTAGCCAGTCGTTACCTCCAGTGAACAATGCAGTAGATACATTTAGTTTGGTCATGTCGTAACACGGAGGAGTGGTCTGGAAACAAAGAGAATAGTCACCTCAGTCACGTGCATAATCTGCTATCTGCATTATCACAACCGTTACTCACAGTATTGTACTTTTCCACGTTGTGTTTCCCATAGTCGTACATACAAAATTTACCAGACTTTACCATCTAATGATAATTCCCATAGTAAGAGGAACAATGAAACAAGACTACACTGTACCTGTGACCAATGTGCTACGTTCTGTCCAGATGTGCCGGCCGGCGTGTGACCAAGATATACAGGCAGCCGTGACTATAAAAAGAACATTTTTCAATTCACAGAGTGACAATAGGTAGTTAGTTACCTCATTGAGATTTTTAGAGTTGAATCCACAGATCAGGAACAACACATCGCTGCATGCCTCCTTGACCTCATAGCGACAGAACAGCTCGCTCAGCTTACGAACAAACCCATTCTCTGGAAGAAATTCACCATGATTGAATAGATTGAAAACCTCCTGCATAATGCAGAGAAGCACATGAGTATCACACTATCCAATAATGTACTAACCACTATTTCTTTATAAAAGTCTGATAAATACTTGAGCGCTCCATCAATGTGTTTCACTGACATCACAGGAGCTAGAGCATAGAATCTCTTCACTTTACTTGCCAGTACTTGGTCGCTCGAGAATCCAGCGAACCCCATCATGGTCCCCTGGGAGTGCCCAGCATAGTACAGCTGATCTTGCTTGGACACATTTAGTGCATAGTTGATCATTGCTGGTAGATCGATGAGTGCATGCTCATCAAAGCTAAAATATGCAAGTAGAAAAAGCATGTAACGTTCAAGCAAAGTTTTTCGATTATCTCTCTCTGCAGTTGTTAATAGGCTCTTGGGTGGTTTTGTACCAACAATAACATCCCTGCGCTGTGATGACAAATGTTCTTACCTGAATTCCCAAAATTTAAGTTCATCTGGAGTCAAGGAAACGTGTCTTCTAGAATAGTCATTTCCACGCACGTTTCCCATCCACACATCAAACCCTTTATCTGCTAATAAATATGCAAAGCTCTCGCTTCTGAGATTGGTCAACCAGTTTGTGCTAGAGCAGAGTAGACCATGCTGTAGAAATATCACAGGACCTACAAAATGAGAGAAAACAAAATAAGAAACTGATGAAGGAGTTGATAAAAATTGGAAATTGATAGAATTTTTATAAGTACGTATTTGTAACAAGCAAACAGCATCGATACATGCCATACCTGATCCATTGGCTGGAGGTATACGATGCAGCCCTAGAATATAACCATCACTGGTTGTCACATAGTGAGCTTCAGCAGTATAGTTCTTGGATTTAATAAGTTCGGTCTGCAAAAAATTACCAAGATTTTATGCAAAAGTAGGATTTAATTTAAAGAGAAGAAAACAAAACTGTAAAGTTGATGTCATTCAGAGGTGTGTAGTCTGTAGATCAACTCTACTATCTCACTTACTGCATTCTGGTGCACTTCAGGATCGCCTCCATAGACGTACCGACAGCAGATTGCGAGAACTACAGCTAGCAGCAAACTGCGATCCATGATCATCAAGTCGAGCTGTGAGTGAGGCGACAGGAATGCAGTTGCAGTCATCAGACCACTCACACGATGTGGGCGGGTCCACAATCATGTGACATGATAGTTGCGGATCGTTGTGTAACAGCTTAGTTCAGTCGCGTGTACTACTATCTCTCTCGCTCTCGACTATATGAACGCGATTGTTAGTCTGTGTCACTTCTGTGAGGCTCATGGTCCCTGCATATTGTTCTGTACACAGGTTAGTAGCCTCAGAATGATGTTATGATTGGTTCACGTGTGTAATCTGCATAATGGTCATAGACTTGTGATATTTTGCATTAGAGCCCATGGTTTATAGAAAGGGTAGATGTGATACAACCATTCTTACAGTTGCATATCAGTTACTCTATGGTTTTATTCTATAGGCATTCCATCAGTCCCGCGATGCACAACTGTTACTAGACTCTGCTCCCTTAGATCGCAGGGGTCCTCGACCCGCCGAGGTAGTGACAGACAATGTGTTGCCCTCTCATCTTATGCAACCACCTCACAAGTCAGATCGGTGTGACGTAAGCTAATTTTGGTTCATTAGTTGTTTCAAACCACCAGTCAATATGTTATAGGCGTGTCGGTCAGTCCCAGTCGACAAGCCTGGATTCATATCATACGATCCTAAGCCGCAGATAACATATGTCAGTGGACAATATCCTGAACAACCTCAACTGTACAGTATATTGAGACAGGCTTGTGTGAGAAGGTTGGTAATACAGTGATAGTTCTGATCAATTTTGCTTTCGTTATAGCTTAAACTGTGAGGTGTGTCCTGGTAGAGAAGGACCCATTGTGTTTGGTGAGGACAACAGTTGTCATGTTCTCTCATACACCTTCAACTTGAGGGACTCACAGGCTAGGGGCTTTAATAGACTGTACGTCAAACACACTGATTGTGTAAGGCTGTACAATCTTCTGTTCCTTATTATAGATACAGTTTCATAGTAGTAATGATGGATAGAGTATTTCTGATCAATTCATGGCCGTTTTTAGTACGGCACTTTAGAGCTCTCATAGACACACTTCAGGATAAGGTGACTAGCACTCACATTTACTTGATGTTAAATTTCAAATTTTAGGCAGAGAAAATATACTCGCAGGAAAGTGAAGAACACCGAGCAATTAGCTTGTCTTTACGCTCAGGTCCACCAGGACCAGGAGGTATATCTGTCAGCCTCCTTTAGTACATGCTGTCATGTTGTTTCACAGATCACCTGAGAAGAATCAGATCTAATCAAATCGGACGATCACTGGTGGAGCTTACTGGAGACAAGGTAAGCAGCTTGCTAGCTGTTAGTTTATGTATAACATTTTGTCAGGATGTGTTCGTGTACTTGCACAAATATTTTGTGTTCTTGCTAAAGACTGGCGGAAAGCGACTGACTGAGTGCATAGTGGAAGGTCCGCCACAGGTGAGAGAATTGAAGGAAAGAGTGTAGAGGGATGATGTATTACATACTCAGGCAATGGCGATAGCTGAACAAGTCAGAATGCTGTCAGATCAGGAACTATTGGACCATAAAGAAGAGCCTGTTTCAGCTTCAGAGTTTAGAATAATTCAATGTGAGTATAAAGTTGATGGACAATCATGTATTACCACTTTCAAATTAGGTGGTAACCAGCCAATATTCAGATCAATCAGACATGTAATGAAGGTCAGTGAACAGCAGTGTTGGAACATTATCACTTTGTGTACTGTAGATACTTGATGTGAGCGATTTTCAAGAGTTGTCAGCTCATATAATGAGAGGTGACCAGCTGATAGTGAGAGGCAGTGATGTGTCCACTGTCACCTCAGTACTCAATGTGTTGAAGGTGTGTGCACAGTAGATGTGTTTATAACTTCAATACTTCATAATGTTCACAGGAGCTGCTTCCCGCCAATTGCTGTAACATTGTTGGCTTCAGTAGCTCATATCAAGAGTCTTATCGCTGTAATTTCCTTGGGCTGTCAGTTGGAGTGAATCTACCTGAACACATTGTTAACTCAGAGTTCCATGTTCTGCTGGACATATTGCCGCCACTCAAAGTATGTATCTACAGAGCTTGTGTCGGCAAATGTGATGCTTTTCTCCCGTGCATAGCGATATTACTCTTTATCGGCAGATGCAACAGATTACTCCAATCTCGAAGAAGAGGAAGAAGCTAGCTCATTAGAGCAGTATAAACTAATGGTTTATTCTGCTCAACCAAGACAGCCTGATCAAAAATGTGTGTTTTAATACTTCACTACTGATAAGGTTAAACCATTTCTCTTCACACCAGATCCACTGATAATACAGCGTCTGATCAGTATAGTTTGCAGTGATGTATTCTCAGATGCACTGGTGTCTCGAGCTGTTCAAAATTTGAAGGAAGAATGGATGAAGTGAGTTTTATGTAACAGGCAGTCATAAGCAGGCACTTTTTGTATTGCTGTTTTAGCAAAGTGAAAGTTTTCTACAAGTTTTGTTTATCAGAATCAAAAGATGGTTCACAAAAAGATGAGAGGTAAAATAACACGATGCTGTATTTTTCTTTAATCCAGCCTCCCTCTCTTCTTAGGCTAACTAAGCTACTCAAAGATATTCTACTAGTCCCACCCGAGGATTTGCCGATACTCAGACACTGGCGCTCAGCACTCAACAAAGACTATCGTTCACACTTACTGCAGAAAGATATTTCTCCTCCTAAACAATAATGATAACAGCCAACAGTAGTATTCATTAGCACTTTATAATTGCTTTCAATGTCTGTTCAGGAAATTAAAAATTTACGGCTAACATGCGTATACATGTATTTTACAGTGACTGTGTCCACTCGTCATACTCGTAATACATTGTACTCGTAATACATTGTAGCTGATCCAAAACGACCTTTGAATGTGGTTGGATGGTTCATATAAATTATGGTTTGTTTTTTCCTTTCCCAGCCCACCATATGGTCTGACAACATATTCCTTAACCTGTATCACCTTTTGTTACTGCAATACCAATGATCTGAATAAACAACTCGAAATTAGCCATAATGATTATGTGTGCTGCTGCACGAATTAGCCATCATGCTGCTGCACGAATGTGTTGCTTATAATTTGAGCTTTAGTAAATTATATAACACCATGTGCGATAACAATAACATAATGTTGTTCCTCATACAATATACTAACCACAGTAGCTGAGCTATCTATGTAAGAACAGCTTCCAACTCAGTTCTTGAGCAATCTGCGCATGCAGTTCGCTTGTCAGTTGAAACATTCACAAGATAAAAAAAAAAGCGAGTTAATTATTTTGTTCACTTTTAAACTTAGTGTGTGGCTTTATGGATAGGATTCTTCTCCTATGAATTCAATGCTATCAATGGCTGCTCCAGAACGGCCTTTGATTGCTCGTATATTTCCCGCAGTAATGTGGGTCCTATTTCCATTTCTTGATCCACCGTATGGTCCAAACAGGAATCCCTCACGAGTAATGAATGTTATCTGATCAACTACCACTGTTCCTGACGGTGCTCTTTTCTTGCTTGCTGCAACTCCAATGAGCAGATACTCTTTCAAATCAACTTTATGGATATTCTCTGGTCCACCATACTTTACACCATGTTCATAGGTTTTTCCATCTCTGCATTGAAGTTTGTTAGTTAAATCACAGCATGTGGTTATGTATGCGTATACTACAAAACCACCCTTGTGATGTACCATGCAGTGCATGCATGATCAGTGGGTTAACTATACCTGTAAGTTGTTTTGATATACCGAAAACAATCCTTAATGCCATCAAACTCTCCAGTACCAATTTCCATTGACACAATTCTAGTATTAGAGTCACAAGGATCACTGAAAGCTCCTCCCCCAGGTCCTCCAATAGGAGGATCAAGTGATACACAGGCAGATGTACTAAATACACTGCATCCAAGTACACAGATACAAGTTAAAAAATCAAGCATACAAATACCAACCGAGAATTGGTCTTGTTTCGAGCAGCAGCCAGTTGACCCATTGTATGCTTCGATAATGATGAAGGTGTGGGACTGAGAGAGGACATGACTGTCCCTATGCTCCATACTAGGAAAAAAATCAACTTGAGATTAGCCATATCTGATCTTATGAGTGCTGTGAGAATACGGGATGGATGCTTATATAGTAGCTATAGTCAATTCATTACCATCACCTGCAGTTATAACAATAAATTACTAGAAGTGATTTCAAAACACTTCAGTTTGTTGATTGGAATGGAGTGCTTCCTCATATAGATACAGAAGTGATTTTAAAACACTTCAGTTTGTTGATTGGAATAGAGTGCTTTCTAGATACAGTATACTGCTGAGCCAGACACCATCAACAAGTTGCTTTTGTTTATTCCACTAAAAGCTAATAATACAGATGGAAAAGTTTAGAAAGTCAAGAGATATAGACTTTCTAAACTTTAGAGATACAGAAAAATCAAGAGATATCATGCATCTTGCCTTTGCTGCGCATCCACGTGTTAGAAAGATCAATGGGCATGGCTAGGAATTAAAATTATACGTTGTACGCTGCTTTATCTCAATGTATAACATTTGTCAGGATGTGTTCGTGTACTTATTTAATTACACAAATATTTTGTGTTCTTGCTAAAGACTGGCAGAAAGCGACTGACAGAGTGCATAGTGGAAGGTCCGCCACAGGTGAATGAAAGAGTGTAGAGGGATGATCTATTGCATACTTAGGCAATGGCGACAGCTGAACAATTAAGTCAGCTAGAGGTAGTGCAAGCTGTCAGATCAGGAACTATTGGGCCATAAAGAAGAGCCTGTTTCAGCTTCAGAGTTTAGAATAATTCAATGTGAGTATAAAGTTGAATGACAATCATGTATTACCACTTTCAAATTAGGTGGTAACCAGCCAATATTCAGATCAATCAGACATGTAATGAAGGTCAGTGAACAGCAGTGTTGGAACATTATCACTTTGTGTACTGTAGATACTTGATGTGAGCGATTTTCAAGAGTTGTCAGCTCATATAATGAGAGGTGACCAGCTGATAGTGAGAGGCAGTGATGTGTCCACTGTCACCTCACTACTCAATGTGTTGAAGGTGTGTGCACAGTACTGATATGTATAACGTCAAGTCAATCGTGTTTCCATTCCATGCTTGTTCCTTGTTAGTATACGTTGTTGACCAGTGGTAGATTTCACAACCCTACATCCTTTTGATTTCGATAAAATCTTTTTAATTTTCTTTTAACTAATGGTTTATTCTGCTCAACCAAGACAGCCTGATCAAAAATGTGTTTTAATACTTCACTAGTAATAAGGTTAAACCATTTCTCTTCACACCAGATCCACTGATAATACAGCGCCTGATCAGTATAGTTTGCAGTGATGTATTCTCAGATGCACTGGTGTCTCGAGCTATTCAAAATTTGAAGGAAGAATGGATGAAGTGAGTTTTATATAACAGGCAGTCATAAGTAGGCACTTTGTGTTCTGCTGTTTTAGCAAAGTGAAAGTTTTCTACAAGTTTTGTTTATCAGAATCAAAAGATGGTTCACAAAAAGATGAGAGGTAAAACAACATGATGCTGTGATTTTCCTTAATCCAGCCACTCTCTCTTCTTAGGCTAACTAAGCTACTCAAAGATATTCTACTAGTCCCACCCGAGGATTTACCGATACTCAGACACTGGCGCTCAGCGCTCAACAAAGACTATTGTTCACACTTACTACAGAAAGATATTTTTTCTCCTAAACAATAATGATAACTGTAGTGCACTTTTTAAGGAAATTTTTATTCAGGAATTTTTCTTTATTCAGGAAATTAAAAATTTACAGCTACATGTACACATGTATTTTACAGTGACTGTGTCCACTCGTACTCTTTCGAGTACTCGTAATACATTGTAGCTGTTCCAAAACGACCTTTGAATGTGGTTGGATATGGTTCTTAAAAAATAATTATGGTTTTTTTCTTTCGCAGTCCACCATATGGTCTGATACCCTTTCAGATCATATTCCTTAACCTGTATCACCTTTTTCCTGCAATACCAATGATCTGAATAAAAAACTTGAAATTAGCCATAATGATTATGTGTGCTGCTGCACGAATTAGCCATCATGCTGCTGCACGAATGTGTTGCTTATAATGGAGCTTTAGTAAATTATATAACACCATGTGTGATAACAGTAACATAATGTTGTTCCTCATACAATATACTAACTACAGTAGTTGAGCTATCTATGTAAGAACAGCTCCCAACTCAGTTCTTGAGCAAGCTGCGCATGCAGTCCGCTAGTCAGTTAAAACATGGAATAAACACGAGTTAATTATTTTGCTCACTTTTAAAATTTAGTGTGTGGATTAGTATCTTTCTCCTAGGAATTCAATGCTATCAATGGCTGCTCCAGAACGGCCTTTAATTGCCCATATTTTTCCCGAAGTGATGCGGCTCTTTTTTCCATTTCCTGATCCACCGTATCGTCCAAACAGGACTGGCTCACGACCGCTGTTAGTAATGAATGTTATCTGTTCAACTAACACTGTTCCTCTTTCTCCTGTTTTCTTGCTTGCTACAAATCCAATGAACCTATACCCTTTCAAGTCAAGTTTATGGATATTCTCTGGTCCACCATCCTTTACTCCATGTTCATAGGTTTTTCCATCTCTGCATTGAAGTTAGTTAGTTAAATCACAGCATGTGGTTATGTATGCGTATACTACAAAACCATTCTTGTGATGTACCATGCAGTGCATGCATGATCAGTGGGTTAACTATACCTGTAAGTTGTTTTGATATACCGAAGACAATTCTTAATGCCATCAAACTCTCCAGTACCAATTTCCATTGACACAATTCTAGTATTAGAGTCACAAGGATCACTGAAAGCTCCTCCTCCAGTTCCTCCAATAGGAGGACCAAGTGATACGCAGGCAGATGTACTAAATACACTGCATCCAAATACACAGATACAAGTTTAAAAAATCAAGTATGCAAATACCAACCGAGAATTGGTCTTGTTTCGAGCAGCAGCCAGTCGACCCATTGTATGCTTTGATAATGATGAAGGTGTGGGACTGAGAGAGGACATGACTGTCCCTATGCTCCATACTAGGAAAACAATCAACTTGAGATTAGCCATATCTGATCTTATGAGTGCTGTGAGAATACGGATGCATGCTTATATAGTAGCTATAGTCAATTCATTACCATCACCTGCAGTTATAACAATAAATTACTAGAAGTGATTTCAAAACACTTCAGTTTGTTGATTGGAATGGAGTGCTTCCTCATATAGATACAGAAGTGATTTTAAAACACTTCAGTTTGTTGATTGGAATAGAGTGCTTTCTAGATACAGTATACTGCTGAGCCAGACACCATCAACAAGTTGCTTTTGTTTATTCCACTAAAAGCTAATAATACAGATGGAAAAGTTTAGAAAGTCAAGAGATATAGACTTTCTAAACTTTAGAGATACAGAAAAATCAAGAGATATCATGCATCTTGCCTTTGCTGCGCATCCACGTGTTAGAAAGATCAATGGGCATGGCTAGGAATTAAAATTATACGTTGTACGCTGCTTTATCTCAATGTATAACATTTGTCAGGATGTGTTCGTGTACTTATTTAATTACACAAATATTTTGTGTTCTTGCTAAAGACTGGCAGAAAGCGACTGACAGAGTGCATAGTGGAAGGTCCGCCACAGGTGAATGAAAGAGTGTAGAGGGATGATCTATTGCATACTTAGGCAATGGCGACAGCTGAACAATTAAGTCAGCTAGAGGTAGTGCAAGCTGTCAGATCAGGAACTATTGGGCCATAAAGAAGAGCCTGTTTCAGCTTCAGAGTTTAGAATAATTCAATGTGAGTATAAAGTTGAATGACAATCATGTATTACCACTTTCAAATTAGGTGGTAACCAGCCAATATTCAGATCAATCAGACATGTAATGAAGGTCAGTGAACAGCAGTGTTGGAACATTATCACTTTGTGTACTGTAGATACTTGATGTGAGCGATTTTCAAGAGTTGTCAGCTCATATAATGAGAGGTGACCAGCTGATAGTGAGAGGCAGTGATGTGTCCACTGTCACCTCACTACTCAATGTGTTGAAGGTGTGTGCACAGTACTGATATGTATAACGTCAAGTCAATCGTGTTTCCATTCCATGCTTGTTCCTTGTTAGTATACGTTGTTGACCAGTGGTAGATTTCACAACCCTACATCCTTTTGATTTCGATAAAATCTTTTTAATTTTCTTTTAACTAATGGTTTATTCTGCTCAACCAAGACAGCCTGATCAAAAATGTGTTTTAATACTTCACTAGTAATAAGGTTAAACCATTTCTCTTCACACCAGATCCACTGATAATACAGCGCCTGATCAGTATAGTTTGCAGTGATGTATTCTCAGATGCACTGGTGTCTCGAGCTATTCAAAATTTGAAGGAAGAATGGATGAAGTGAGTTTTATATAACAGGCAGTCATAAGTAGGCACTTTGTGTTCTGCTGTTTTAGCAAAGTGAAAGTTTTCTACAAGTTTTGTTTATCAGAATCAAAAGATGGTTCACAAAAAGATGAGAGGTAAAACAACATGATGCTGTGATTTTCCTTAATCCAGCCACTCTCTCTTCTTAGGCTAACTAAGCTACTCAAAGATATTCTACTAGTCCCACCCGAGGATTTACCGATACTCAGACACTGGCGCTCAGCGCTCAACAAAGACTATTGTTCACACTTACTACAGAAAGATATTTTTTCTCCTAAACAATAATGATAACTGTAGTGCACTTTTTAAGGAAATTTTTATTCAGGAATTTTTCTTTATTCAGGAAATTAAAAATTTACAGCTACATGTACACATGTATTTTACAGTGACTGTGTCCACTCGTACTCTTTCGAGTACTCGTAATACATTGTAGCTGTTCCAAAACGACCTTTGAATGTGGTTGGATATGGTTCTTAAAAAATAATTATGGTTTTTTTCTTTCGCAGTCCACCATATGGTCTGATACCCTTTCAGATCATATTCCTTAACCTGTATCACCTTTTTCCTGCAATACCAATGATCTGAATAAAAAACTTGAAATTAGCCATAATGATTATGTGTGCTGCTGCACGAATTAGCCATCATGCTGCTGCACGAATGTGTTGCTTATAATGGAGCTTTAGTAAATTATATAACACCATGTGTGATAACAGTAACATAATGTTGTTCCTCATACAATATACTAACTACAGTAGTTGAGCTATCTATGTAAGAACAGCTCCCAACTCAGTTCTTGAGCAAGCTGCGCATGCAGTCCGCTAGTCAGTTAAAACATGGAATAAACACGAGTTAATTATTTTGCTCACTTTTAAAATTTAGTGTGTGGATTAGTATCTTTCTCCTAGGAATTCAATGCTATCAATGGCTGCTCCAGAACGGCCTTTAATTGCCCATATTTTTCCCGAAGTGATGCGGCTCTTTTTTCCATTTCCTGATCCACCGTATCGTCCAAACAGGACTGGCTCACGACCGCTGTTAGTAATGAATGTTATCTGTTCAACTAACACTGTTCCTCTTTCTCCTGTTTTCTTGCTTGCTACAAATCCAATGAACCTATACCCTTTCAAGTCAAGTTTATGGATATTCTCTGGTCCACCATCCTTTACTCCATGTTCATAGGTTTTTCCATCTCTGCATTGAAGTTAGTTAGTTAAATCACAGCATGTGGTTATGTATGCGTATACTACAAAACCATTCTTGTGATGTACCATGCAGTGCATGCATGATCAGTGGGTTAACTATACCTGTAAGTTGTTTTGATATACCGAAGACAATTCTTAATGCCATCAAACTCTCCAGTACCAATTTCCATTGACACAATTCTAGTATTAGAGTCACAAGGATCACTGAAAGCTCCTCCTCCAGTTCCTCCAATAGGAGGACCAAGTGATACGCAGGCAGATGTACTAAATACACTGCATCCAAATACACAGATACAAGTTTAAAAAATCAAGTATGCAAATACCAACCGAGAATTGGTCTTGTTTCGAGCAGCAGCCAGTCGACCCATTGTATGCTTTGATAATGATGAAGGTGTGGGACTGAGAGAGGACATGACTGTCCCTATGCTCCATACTAGGAAAACAATCAACTTGAGATTAGCCATATCTGATCTTATGAGTGCTGTGAGAATACGGATGCATGCTTATATAGTAGCTATAGTCAATTCATTACCATCACCTGCAGTTATAACAATAAATTACTAGAAGTGATTTCAAAACACTTCAGTGTGCTGAATGGAATGGAGTGCTTCCTCATATAGATACAGAAGTGATTTTAAAACACTTCAGTTTGTTGATTGGAATAGAGTGCTTTCTAGATACAGTATACTGCTGAGCCAAAGACACCATCAACAAGCAGCTTTTGATCATTCCACTAAAATCTAATAATACAGATGGAAAAGTTTAGAAAGTCAAGAGATATAGACTTTCTAAACTTTAGAGATAAAGAAAAATGAAGATATCATATACATTGTGTCTTGCCTTGCTGCATATCCATGTGTTAGAAAGATCAATGGGCATGGCTAGGAATAAAAATCATACATTGTACGCTGCTTTATCTCAATGTATAACATTTTGTTAGGATGTGTTCGTGTACTTATTTAATTACACAAATACTTTGTGTTCTTGCTAAAGACTGGCAGAAAGCAACTGACAGAGTGCATAGTGGAAGGTCCGCCACAGGTGAATGAAAGAGTGTAGAGGGATGATCTATTGCATACTTAGGCAATGGCGATAGCTGAACAATTAAGTCAGCTAGAGTAGTGCTAGCTGTCAGATCAAGAACTATTGGACCATAAAGAAGAGCCTGTTTCAGCTTCAGAGTTTAGAGTAATTCAATGTGAGTATAAAGTTGAACGACAATCATGTATTACCTCTTCAAATTAGGTGGTAACCAGCCAATATTCAGATCAATCAGACATGTAATGAAGGTCAGTGAACAGCAGTGTTGGAACATTATCACTTTGTGTACTGTAGATACTTGATGTGAGCGATTTTCAAGAGTTGTCAGCTCATATAATGAGAGGTAACCAGCTGATAGTGAGAGGCAGTGATGTGTCCACTGTCACCTCAGTACTCAATGTGTTGAAGATGTGTGCACAGTACTGATACAAGTTGTATTTATATCTTCAAGTCAATCGTGTCAATACTTCACTAGTAATAAGGTTAAACCATTTCTCTTCACACCAGATCCACTGATAATACAGCGCCTGATCAGTATAATTTGCAATGATGTATTCTCAGATGCACTGGTGTCTCGAACTATTCAAAATTTGAAGGAAGAATGGATGAAGTGAGTTTTATATAACAGGCAGTCATAAGTAGGCACTTTGTGTTCTGCTGTTTTAGCAAAGTGAAAGTTTTCTACAAGTTTTGTTTATCAGAATCAAAAGATGGTTCAGAATCAAAAGATGAGAGGTAAAATAACACGATGCTGTGTTTTTCTTTAATCCAGTCACTCTCTCTTCTTAGGCTAACTAAGCTACTCAAAGATATTCTACTAGTCCCACCCGAGGATTTGCCTATACTCAGACACTGGCGCTCAGCACTTAACAAAGACTATCGTTCACACTTACTACAGAAAGATATTTTTCCTCCTGAACAATAATGATAACAGCCAACAGTAGTATTCAATTGCTTTCAATGCCTGTTCAGGAAATTAAAAATGTACAGCTAACATGTATACATGTATTTTACAGTGACTGTGTCCACTCGTACTCTTTCGAGTACTCGTAATACATTGTAGCTGATTCAAAACGACCTTTGAATGTGGTTGGATGGTTCATAAAGAATATGGTTTGTTTTCCTCTCCCAGTCCACCATAATACGGTCTGCAAAACCAATGATCTGAATAAAAACTCGAATTAGCCATAATAATGATGAGTGCTGCACAATTAGCCATAATGATGATTTGTGCTGCTGCACGAATTAGCCATCATCACGTTGTGAGCTGCTGCACAAATGTGTTGCTTATAATTTGAGCTTAGTAAATTATATAACACCATGTGTGATAACAGTAACATAATGTTGTTCCTCATACAGTATACTAACTACAGTAGCTGAGCTATCTATGTAAGAACAGCTCCCAACTCAGTTCTTGAGCAAGTTGCGCATGCAGTTCACTTGTCAGTTGAAAGAATTATTCAGTCACGAGATGGTAATTTAACCCTTTAACCCCTATTGTCGCCTTTTGGCGACATACATGCTTCACACACCATAACTTTATCAAAAAGTGTTAGAATACAAATAACCCTAAAAAAACACTGGTTTTTTTGCCCGTGCCCTGCACTAAACGTTATGGCACCTGCATTTCTATGGCTTTGGTGTAAATTTCAAAACATTTTAAGAAAACAAAAGGGTAGTCAAGAAAAATTGGACATTTTATGGCTTCAGAGTACGTGCTCGGAAAACACATTTTTGCGCATTCTCTATGATCTAGGCTACATTTTGCTCTCACCAAAACCACTGCTATTTGGATGTACTTTTCAGTAGCCAGCCCCTAAGTACTAACTTGAGCAAAAATTTGACGAGGTCGTTGCACTTTATTGGCTTCACTTTTGAAGTGGGAGGGCATATTGGCCGACTTGAGTGTGGGCAATTGCGGCTACTCACTGGCGGAAAAGGCCGCAAATTTGAGACCAGTAGCACAAAAGACACACGAGATATTCACGAGAGAAGTGGTCAGCATTTACGAGGTTAAAATTTTAGCAGAATAATTTAGTAATGAAAGGGTTAAATTTAGTGTGTTGTTTAATGTAGACATACTCCTAGGAATTCAATCCTATCAATGACTGCTCTAGAACGACCTTTAATAGCTCCCACAGTGATGTGGCTCTTTTTCTATTTCCTGATCCAATGTATGGTCCAAACAGGACTTGCCGACGTCATCACTGAAAGCTCCTCCTCCAGTTCCTCCGATAGGAGGATCAAGTGATACGCAGGCAGATGTACTAAATACACTGCATCCAAGTACACAGATACAAGTTTAAAAAATCAAGCATGCAAATACCAACCGAGAATTGGTCTTGTTTCGGGCAGCAGCCAGTCGACCCATTGTATGCTTTGATAATGATGAAGGTGTGGGACTGAGAGAGGACATGACTGTCCCTATCAACTTGAGATTAGCCATATCTGATCTTATGAGCTAGTGCTGTGAGAATACGGATGCATGCTTATATAGTAGCTATAGTCAATTCATTAGCATCACCTGCAGTTAGTAACAATAGATTACAGAAGTAATTTCAAAGCACTTCATAGAATGCAGTTTGTTGAATGCAATCATGTTACTTCATAGAATAGAGTGCTTCCTCATAATTTTAGATACAGTATACTGCTGAGCCAAATACACCATCGAAATGCAGCTTTGATTGTCCACTAGAAGCTAATAATACAGATGAAAACGTTCAGAACACAGATATTGATATCTCTTGCCTTTCTTCTATTCTTCTGCGTATCCACGAGTTATGTGTTCATTAGAAGGTCAATGGGCAAGGCTAGCAATAAAATAAATAAAATAATTATTATTGGGGTGTAGCTTCGATTCGTGAGTTACTACAGCACGATGAGTGGACGCATTGGAGACCTTAGTGAGCAACAAGAAGACGCACTGAAGGAAGTATGTGACGTGTGTGCGTCTAGAATATATCATCTTCCCTTCTCTCAATCTGTACGTGTAGTTCAAGAGAACAGCTACTTCTCTTTCTGATCAACCAGAAACATCAGATCAGTACTACTTGAGATGGCTGCGTGGTGAGGTGCTACACGGTGTTTATAGATCCACATAATGCATAGCTCTATGGATTGTTCGATTGCTAGATTAGCTATCACCGGAAACCAAAAATTTGGTCATTATGATGAGCATGCACTTTAGTTTGGTTTCTGGTCAATACTGTATCAACAGATCAGTAATGATTACTTTTCCTTATTGTAACTCCCAGCAAGGAACTTCAATGTAGGCAAGGCATTGGACATGTACACTAAAGTGAGTTATAGTCGGCTGGTTATAGTAGGATGTCTCAGTATGCAAAATAACATTAAATGCCTCATAATGTATACAGCATGATGATGTATTGTTATGCAGCATCTGCAATGGAGGAAGGACAACAATGTGGACGCCATAGACCAGTGGATTCCTCCAGAAGTGAGTAACTTGACTATTACAACTAACTTCATTACGCTGTGGTTTGGTAGGTGCTGCAAAAGTATTTTCCAGGTGGCTTCTTTGGTGAGGATAAAGAAGGCTATCCTGTTTACTATGAGTTTATTGGAAACATCGACTTCAAAGGTATCAATTATACATTTGAATGAGTTTGACATTTCTCTTGTCATTTTCCCAGGGCTAGCTCGCTCAGTAACACCAGAGGATGTCATGAAGCGAAAGATAGTCCAGGGAGAGTATTTCAACAAGTTCCTCAATGAGCTGTCGGAAAAAGTAATTTATCAACTACTTGCACACAGATAATTGAGTTCTATCTGATTGATGCTTACTATACCATTGCCTAGTGTGCTTTTGATTAGTATACTGGCAGCTATCCCTCACACTGTGTGTGTGTGCTGCATTGATCATTCACTTTTGTTGTGACAGAGCCAGTCTGAACATGTCTGCCCTGTGCCCTTAGAAAGGACATATCGTGGACGATGTTGTCGTCATCTGTAACCTCGAGAACCTTAGCTATCAGCGTCACTGCCACTGGCCGAGTAAGAACACTTCAGATTGTATATATGAGTTGTTATTTTGCTATAGGCATCAGAACAGTACAGGCTATATTCAAGATGTACGGTGACAACTATCCCGAGAGATCAAAGAGTATTTTTGTAATCAATGGTAAGTGTTACGTACATGTGTGAGTGTATTGGCATAATCATCTGTTGTTATTCTCTCTCTCTCTCTCTCTCTCTCTCTCTCTCTCTCTCTCTCTCTCTCTCTCTCTCTCTCTCTCTCTCTCTCTCTCTCTCTCTCTCTCTCTCTCTCTCTCTCTCTCTCTCTCTCTCTCTCTCTCTCTCTCTCTCTCTCTCTCTCTCTCTCTCTCTCTCTCTCTCTCTCTCTCTCTCTCTCTCTCTCTCTCTCTCTCTCTCTCTCTCTCTCTCTCTCTCTCTCTCTCTCTCTCTCTCTCTCTTTCTCTCTCTTCTCCCTTCCTACAGCTCCTAAGATATTTCCAATAGCATACAATTTAGTCAAGAAAATACTAGAAGAGGAGACTAAGAAAAAGATAGTTATTCTTGGAAGTAAGTTGTGTATTGTACACGTGAGAAAGTACTAATCCCTCGTCACAGGCAACTGGAAGGAAGAGCTGCAGCAGTACATATCACCAGATCAGCTACCACAGGCTTATGGTGGAACAAGATGTGAACCTGACCCCAAGTGCACTGAATATGTGAGTGAACATATCTTTATTGCTTCCTCAATTTGTATCTTTATTTGTTTCCTTGCTTTTTTCAGATCAACTGGGGTGGTGATGTCCCAGAGGAATACTTCTTGTCCAATCTCATGGAGACAAAGAAGGAAGAAATGGAGAAGACTGTTATCAAGAGAGGCTCTACATTTCAGCTAGAGATTGATATCGAGGTGACTGGGACAGCTATCAAGTGAGCTAGAGCATCTGTTGGTTTTACAAGAATTAGCAAATTCTCGATGCAGTTGGGAGTTCTTGACCACTGATTTCGATGTTGGATTTGGAGTGTATCACAAACCAGTTGAGATGAAAAACAAGAAAGTGCACGCTGGAGACATGACTGAAGTGGTTAGTGAGGTGGTAATATAGCATGACACTCAACACCCGAAATTTTGACATTCGTCCAGGTCTCAACCCAGAGAGTGAGTGCTCATGAGATACCACAGTCGGGAGTGCATCGATGCAATCACACTGGAACATGTTAGTCTTATTGTGTTGTCATCATAACGATTATTATGTATGTCCTCTAGATGTGCTGAGGTTTGACAATACGTACAGTTGGACACGTTCCAAGGAGTTGTTCTACACGATCAGAGTGCTGCCACCAGATACTGAGCTGGTCTGTGAACAGGAAGAAGAGGAAGAGGACGAGAAAGAGTTTGCTGACTGCATTGATCAGGATCCTCCACTAACTGATGATATCACTCAAGCTGTTGGTAGTATGAGTTTGGAACAGCCTCCAGCCTAATACAGATTTTGTTTTTATTTGCAGCATCATTTTTGTACTATAAAAGGTTCCAGTTTAGCATCATCAGCTGTCATTCACATGGTCATTAGCGCTAGCTTGTTAGCGAGTGGGTGTGGCTGGTTGTGGTCACGCCCAAACATCCCGGTCTAGATCTGATCTGTTCGACTCGAGTCAACTAGCTAGCTGTTGGTAAAGATGAGCGGTCGCTGGGGAGATCTCAGCCCTGAGCAAGAAGAGGCATTAAAACAGGTATCTTTAAACACAACGATCAGTAAACTGACGCTTGACTTGATCTTCAGACGTGCTATACATTTGTACATTGACTAGTTCTGTGATATAAACGCTGTTTATATGTGCTGTAACTTACGTAGTTCACGGAAGCAGTTTCTGATCTGCCCAATAAGCCAGACGACACAGGCTCCTACTACTTATTATGGCTCAGAGGTACTGTAATGCACATACGTGTAGTTTGAATGACAGTTCTCTATTCCTGTCTTCTTAGCAAGAAGTTTCAATGTAGAAAAGGCTTTGGACATGTTCAGAAAGGTACGTCACTTGTCATGAATCCATGCAACAGTTTAAGTGCAAATCAACAGTAATTTGCGCCATGCTTTGACTTGTGTATTCCCTAAAGAAGTACGGAATCTATCTTGATTTTTATTTTCATAATACAGCATTTGGAATGGAGAAAAGCACTATCAGTGGACACCATTAATGAGTGGACTCCCCCTGAGGTCTGTGTCTTTATTACTAACCTCAATTCCAATTATGGTAGTCTTTCATGTATATTACTATCATTACTATCTCTTGAATGGTTTCTACATTAGATAGTAAAATGTGGTTTTGAACTTTTCATCTCAATGTGAAATACATACTCCACTATTTCCATAGGTCCTCCAAAAGTATTTTCCAGGTGGTCTGTTTGGTGAGGACAGAGATGGTCATCCTGTGTATTATGACTTTGTTGGTAACCTGGATACCAAAGGTTTGTTTAGT
>OZ024791.1:4699895-4875330 GCA_964017065.1 Haliclona indistincta
GCCCCGTCTTACAGTAGTAAGTAAGGAGATTGCTCGAAATTGGTACTAAAGTGACAAACCTGGAAACGGAGTTCGTTTAGCTAGGTGCGTGGGCATGGTCATGCCAGCGGCCGGAATCGCTCCACCTCCACCTCGCTCTTCTTGAGCGACGTCTGAGTGCCGTTTCAGTGGCTAAAACCACCGCAAAGTTTTCACTCATCAGATACATGTACACTGATGTTTTGCTATGAACAATCCTAGATCCAAAAATCAGCAAATTGGTAATCAAAAAAATTATTTTCATAGTCAAACAGTTTGCAATGTTAGTTAAACTTGGAGAATGCATCTGACCAGCACTTACAAAGATATTTAGTGACAGTTTAGTAAGTGCAAACTTGTTCCAAAGTCGCGCACAGCTGGAGTGTCATGCTAACTGGACTGTTCGCCATGACTTTGGACGTATAAAATTCATCACCAGGCGAAATATCAGCGTTTGAACGCTAATAAATTGTATGTAGGGAGGCACTACCGTGCCTCCCTAATAATAATTATGATTCAGACAGTTTAAACTTTTTAGTGCACATTGCTACTAATACATTGTATGTAGCCGCCATCTTTTGTTTTTCGGTTCAACCCTACATAGGGAGGCACCACTGTGCCTCCCTAATATGAGGAAGCACTCAACAAACTGAAGTGTTTTAAAATCACTTCTGTATTTATATGAGGAAGCAGTACTCCATTCCAATCAACAAACTGAAGTGTTTTAAAATCACTTCTGTATCTATAATTTATGAGGAAGCACTCCATTTCAATCAACAAACTGAAGTGTTTTGAAATCACTTCTTATAACTGCAGGTGATGCTAATGAATTGACTATAGCTACTATATAAGCATACATCCCGTATTCTCACAGCACTAGCTCATAAGATCAGATATGGCTAATCTCAAGTTGATTGTTTTCCTAGTATGGAGCATAGGGACAGTCATGTCCTCTCTCAGTCCCACACCTTCATCATTATCGAAGCATACAATGGGTCGACTGGCTGCTATATCTGCCTGCGTATCACTTGATCCTCCTATTGGAGGACCTGGGGGAGGAGCTTTCAGTGATCCTTGTGACTCTAATACTAGAATTGTGTCAATGGAAATTGGTACTGGAGAGTTTGATGGCATTAAGAATTGTTTTCGGTATATCAAAACAACTTACAGGTATAGTTAACCCACTGATCATGCATGCACTGCATGGTACATCACAAGAATGGTTTTGTAGTATACGCATACATAACCACATGCTGTGATTTAACTAACAAACTTCAATGCAGTGATGGAAAAACCTATGAACATGGAGTAAAGTATGGTGGACCAGAGAATATCCATAAAGTTGATTTGAAAGAGTATTCGATTATTGGAGTCGCAGTAAGCAAGAAAAGAGCACCGTCAGGAACAGTGGTAGTTGACCAGATATCATTCATTGCTGCCAGCAGTCGTGAGCAAGTCCTGTTTGGACCATACGGTGGATCAGGAAAAGGAGGAATGAGGCACGTCACTGTGGGAAATATACGAGCAATTAAAGGCAATTCTGGAGCAGCCATTGATAGCATTGAATTCCTTGGAGAACAATACTAAACCACACACTAAATTTTAAAGTGAACAAAATAATTAACTCTCATTTTTTCTATCTTGTGAATGTTTCAACTGACAAGCGAACTGCATGCGCAGATTGCTCAAGAACTGAGTTGGGAGCTGTTCTTACATAGATAGCTCAGCTACTGTGGTTAGTATATTGTATGAGGAACAACATTATGTTATTGTTATCGCATATGGTGTTATATAATTTACTAAAGCTCAAATTATAAGCAACACATTCGTGCAGCAGCTCACAGCATGATGATGGCTAATTCGTGCATAACATATCATTACATTTGTATTATGGCTAATTTGAGTTTTTATACAGATCATTGGTATTGCAGGAACAAAAGGTGATACAGGTTAAGGAATATGTTGTCAGACCATATGGTGGACTGGGAAAGGAAAAACAAACCATAATTTATATGAACCATCCAACCACATTCAAAGGTTGTTTTGGATCAGCTACAATGTATTACAAGTACTCGAAAGAGTACGAGTGGACACAGTCACTGTAAAATACATGTATACATGTTAGCCGTAAGTTTTAATTTCCTGAACAGGCATTAAAACCAATTATTAAAAGTGCTAATGAATACTACTGCTGACTGCTTTCTTTTAGTATTAGTATTAGTTTATTATACTAAAACAAAACACCCTCTAGTATAAGTGTTTCACTACACCAGATCCACTGATAATACAGCGCCTGATCAGTATAGTTTGCAGTGATGTATTCTCAGATGCACTGGTGTCTCGAGCTATTCAAAATTTGAAGGAAGAATGGATGAAGTGAGTTTTATAACAGGCAGTCATAAGTAGGCACTTTGCGTACTGCTGTTTTAGCAAAGTGAAAGTTTTCTACAAGTTATGTTTATCAGAATCAAAAGATGGTTCAGAATCAAAAGATGAGAGGTAAAATAACACGATGCTGTGTTTTTCTTTAATCCAGCCACTCTCTCTTCTTAGGCTAACTAAGCTACTCAAAGATATTCTACTAGTCCCACCCGAGGATTTGCCAATACTCAGACACTGGCGCTCAGCACTCAACAAAGACTATCGTTCACACTTACTACAGAAAGATATTTCTCCTCCTAAACAATAATGATAACAGCCAACAGTAGTATTCATTAGCACTTTTTATAATTGCTTTCAATGCCTGTTCAGGAAATTAAAAATTTACGGCTAACATGTATACATGTATTTTACAGTGACTGTATCCACACGTACTCCTTCGAGTACTCGTAATACATTGTAGCTGATCCAAAACGGCCTTTGAATGTGGTTGGATGGCCCATAGTTTGTTTTTCCTTTCCATATGGTCTGATACCCTTTTAGATCATATTTCTTAACCTGTATCACCTGTTGTTCCTGCAATACCAATGAACTGAATAAAAAATTTGAAATTAGCCATCATCATGATGTATGCTACTGCACGAATGTGCTGCTTATAATAATTATGTGCAACTATAACAATAACATAATGTTGTTTCTCATACAATAATTATACTAACCACAGTAGCTGAGCTATCTATGTAAGAACAGCTCCCAACTCAGTTCTTGAGCAAGTTGCGCATGCAGTTCACTTGTCAGTTGAAAGAATTATTCAGTCACGAGATGGTAATTTAACCCTTTAACCCCTATTGTCGCCTTTTGGCGACATACATGCTTCACACACCATAACTTTATCAAAAAGTGTTAGAATACAAATAACCCTAAAAAAACACTGGTTTTTTTGCCCGTGCCCTGCACTAAACGTTATGGCACCTGCATTTCTATGGCTTTGGTGTAAATTTCAAAACATTTTAAGAAAACAAAAGGGTAGTCAAGAAAAATTGGACATTTTATGGCTTCAGAGTACGTGCTCGGAAAACACATTTTTGCGCATTCTCTATGATCTAGGCTACATTTTGCTCTCACCAAAACCACTGCTATTTGGATGTACTTTTCAGTAGCCAGCCCCTAAGTACTAACTTGAGCAAAAATTTGACGAGGTCGTTGCACTTTATTGGCTTCACTTTTGAAGTGGGAGGGGCATATTGGCCGACTTGAGTGTGGGCAATTGCGGCTACTCACTGGCGGAAAAGGCCGCAAATTTGAGACCAGTAGCACAAAAGACACACGAGATATTCACGAGAGAAGTGGTCAGCATTTACGAGGTTAAAATTTTAGCAGAATAATTTAGTAATGAAAGGGTTAAATTTAGTGTGTTGTTTAATGTAGACATACTCCTAGGAATTCAATCCTATCAATGACTGCTCTAGAACGACCTTTAATAGCTCCCACAGTGATGTGGCTCTTTTTCTATTTCCTGATCCAATGTATGGTCCAAACAGGACTTGCCGACGTCATCACTGAAAGCTCCTCCTCCAGTTCCTCCGATAGGAGGATCAAGTGATACGCAGGCAGATGTACTAAATACACTGCATCCAAGTACACAGATACAAGTTTAAAAAATCAAGCATGCAAATACCAACCGAGAATTGGTCTTGTTTCGGGCAGCAGCCAGTCGACCCATTGTATGCTTTGATAATGATGAAGGTGTGGGACTGAGAGAGGACATGACTGTCCCTATCAACTTGAGATTAGCCATATCTGATCTTATGAGCTAGTGCTGTGAGAATACGGATGCATGCTTATATAGTAGCTATAGTCAATTCATTAGCATCACCTGCAGTTAGTAACAATAGATTACAGAAGTAATTTCAAAGCACTTCATAGAATGCAGTTTGTTGAATGCAATCATGTTACTTCATAGAATAGAGTGCTTCCTCATAATTTTAGATACAGTATACTGCTGAGCCAAATACACCATCGAAATGCAGCTTTGATTGTCCACTAGAAGCTAATAATACAGATGAAAACGTTCAGAACACAGATATTGATATCTCTTGCCTTTCTTCTATTCTTCTGCGTATCCACGAGTTATGTGTTCATTAGAAGGTCAATGGGCAAGGCTAGCAATAAAATAAATAAAAATAATTATTATTGGGGTGTAGCTTCGATTCGTGAGTTACTACAGCACGATGAGTGGACGCATTGGAGACCTTAGTGAGCAACAAGAAGACGCACTGAAGGAAGTATGTGACGTGTGTGCGTCTAGAATATATCATCTTCCCTTCTCTCAATCTGTACGTGTAGTTCAAGAGAACAGCTACTTCTCTTTCTGATCAACCAGAAACATCAGATCAGTACTACTTGAGATGGCTGCGTGGTGAGTGCTACACGGTGTTTATAGATCCACATAATGCATAGCTCTATGGATTGTTCGATTGCTAGATTAGCTATCACCGGAAACCAAAAATTTGGTCATTATGATGAGCATGCACTTTAGTTTGGTTTCTGGTCAATACTGTATCAACAGATCAGTAATGATTACTTTCCTTATTGTAACTCCCAGCAAGGAACTTCAATGTAGGCAAGGCATTGGACATGTACACTAAAGTGAGTTATAGTCGGCTGGTTATAGTAGGATGTCTCAGTATGCAAAATAACATTAAATGCCTCATAATGTATACAGCATGATGATGTATTGTTATGCAGCATCTGCAATGGAGGAAGGACAACAATGTGGACGCCATAGACCAGTGGATTCCTCCAGAAGTGAGTAACTTGACTATTACAACTAACTTCATTACGCTGTGGTTTGGTAGGTGCTGCAAAAGTATTTTCCAGGTGGCTTCTTTGGTGAGGATAAAGAAGGCTATCCTGTTTACTATGAGTTTATTGGAAACATCGACTTCAAAGGTATCAATTATACATTTGAATGAGTTTGACATTTCTCTTTGTCATTTTCCCAGGGCTAGCTCGCTCAGTAACACCAGAGGATGTCATGAAGCGAAAGATAGTCCAGGGAGAGTATTTCAACAAGTTCCTCAATGAGCTGTCGGAAAAAGTAATTTATCAACTACTTGCACACAGATATTGAGTTCTATCTGATTGATGCTTACTATACCATTGCCTAGTGTGCTTTTGATTAGTATACTGGCAGCTATCCCTCACACTGTGTGTGTGTGCTGCATTGATCATTCACTTTGTTGTGACAGAGCCAGTCTGAACATGTCTGCCCTGTGCCCTTAGAAAGGACATATCGTGGACGATGTTGTCGTCATCTGTAACCTCGAGAACCTTAGCTATCAGCGTCACTGCCACTGGCCGAGTAAGAACACTTCAGATTGTATATATGAGTTGTTATTTTGCTATAGGCATCAGAACAGTACAGGCTATATTCAAGATGTACGGTGACAACTATCCCGAGAGATCAAAGAGTATTTTTGTAATCAATGGTAAGTGTTACGTACATGTGTGAGTGTATTGGCATAATCATCTGTTGTTATTCTCTCTCTCTCTCTCTCTTTCTCTCTCTCTCTCTCTCTCTCTCTCTCTCTCTCTCTCTCTCTCTCTCTCTCTCTCTCTCTCTCTCTCTCTCTCTCTCTCTCTCTCTCTCTCTCTCTCTCTCTCTCTCTCTCTCTCTCTCTCTCTCTCTCTCTCTCTCTCTCTCTCTCTCTCTCTCTCTCTCTCTCTCTCTCTCTCTCTCTCTCTCTCTCTCTCTCTCTCTCTCTCTCTCTTTCTCTCTCTTCTCCCTTCCTACAGCTCCTAAGATATTTCCAATAGCATACAATTTAGTCAAGAAAATACTAGAAGAGGAGACTAAGAAAAAGATAGTTATTCTTGGAAGTAAGTTGTGTATTGTACACGTGAGAAAGTACTAATCCCTCGTCACAGGCAACTGGAAGGAAGAGCTGCAGCAGTACATATCACCAGATCAGCTACCACAGGCTTATGGTGGAACAAGATGTGAACCTGACCCCAAGTGCACTGAATATGTGAGTGAACATATCTTTATTGCTTCCTCAATTTGTATCTTTATTTGTTTCCTTGCTTTTTTCAGATCAACTGGGGTGGTGATGTCCCAGAGGAATACTTCTTGTCCAATCTCATGGAGACAAAGAAGGAAGAAATGGAGAAGACTGTTATCAAGAGAGGCTCTACATTTCAGCTAGAGATTGATATCGAGGTGACTGGGACAGCTATCAAGTGAGCTAGAGCATCTGTTGGTTTTACAAGAATTAGCAAATTCTCGATGCAGTTGGGAGTTCTTGACCACTGATTTCGATGTTGGATTTGGAGTGTATCACAAACCAGTTGAGATGAAAAACAAGAAAGTGCACGCTGGAGACATGACTGAAGTGGTTAGTGAGGTGGTAATATAGCATGACACTCAACACCCGAAATTTTGACATTCGTCCAGGTCTCAACCCAGAGAGTGAGTGCTCATGAGATACCACAGTCGGGAGTGCATCGATGCAATCACACTGGAACATGTTAGTCTTATTGTGTTGTCATCATAACGATTATTATGTATGTCCTCTAGATGTGCTGAGGTTTGACAATACGTACAGTTGGACACGTTCCAAGGAGTTGTTCTACACGATCAGAGTGCTGCCACCAGATACTGAGCTGGTCTGTGAACAGGAAGAAGAGGAAGAGGACGAGAAAGAGTTTGCTGACTGCATTGATCAGGATCCTCCACTAACTGATGATATCACTCAAGCTGTTGGTAGTATGAGTTTGGAACAGCCTCCAGCCTAATACAGATTTTGTTTTTATTTGCAGCATCATTTTTGTACTATAAAAGGTTCCAGTTTAGCATCATCAGCTGTCATTCACATGGTCATTAGCGCTAGCTTGTTAGCGAGTGGGTGTGGCTGGTTGTGGTCACGCCCAAACATCCCGGTCTAGATCTGATCTGTTCGACTCGAGTCAACTAGCTAGCTGTTGGTAAAGATGAGCGGTCGCTGGGGAGATCTCAGCCCTGAGCAAGAAGAGGCATTAAAACAGGTATCTTTAAACACAACGATCAGTAAACTGACGCTTGACTTGATCTTCAGACGTGCTATACATTTGTACATTGACTAGTTCTGTGATATAAACGCTGTTTATATGTGCTGTAACTTACGTAGTTCACGGAAGCAGTTTCTGATCTGCCCAATAAGCCAGACGACACAGGCTCCTACTACTTATTATGGCTCAGAGGTACTGTAATGCACATACGTGTAGTTTGAATGACAGTTCTCTATTCCTGTCTTCTTAGCAAGAAGTTTCAATGTAGAAAAGGCTTTGGACATGTTCAGAAAGGTACGTCACTTGTCATGAATCCATGCAACAGTTTAAGTGCAAATCAACAGTAATTTGCGCCATGCTTTGACTTGTGTATTCCCTAAAGAAGTACGGAATCTATCTTGATTTTTATTTTCATAATACAGCATTTGGAATGGAGAAAAGCACTATCAGTGGACACCATTAATGAGTGGACTCCCCCTGAGGTCTGTGTCTTTATTACTAACCTCAATTCCAATTATGGTAGTCTTTCATGTATATTACTATCATTACTATCTCTTGAATGGTTTCTACATTAGATAGTAAAATGTGGTTTTGAACTTTTCATCTCAATGTGAAATACATACTCCACTATTTCCATAGGTCCTCCAAAAGTATTTTCCAGGTGGTCTGTTTGGTGAGGACAGAGATGGTCATCCTGTGTATTATGACTTTGTTGGTAACCTGGATACCAAAGGTTTGTTTAGTTCTTCAGCTTTGTTTGTCATTCATTTTGGTATGTGTTTTTAGCATTAGCTAAGTCAGCAAAATCAGAAGATGTGCGGAAATTAAAGATACAACAAGCGGAGCACACTGCACGTGTGCTGAAAGAGTTATCAGAAAAGGTAAGCTCCTAGTTCTGTCATCGTGTTTGATCGATACTTATTATAGAAAGGGCGTTGCATTGATTCAGTAGTTCTTATTCAAAACATGGAGAATCTCAGTTACCAGCGAAACTTCCACTGGCCAAGTGTGTAACAACCATGTATACTGAATAACAAATATTATTATGTTGTCAGGTATAAAGAATGCACAGCAACTTTTGAGGATGTTTTCTGACAACTATCCTGAGAGGGGCAAACAAATCATTGTCATTAATGGTGAGTCAACTTATGACTGGTTGGATAGATACTGACAATGCCTTAATGCCTTCTCCAGCGCCAAAGGCTTTCCCTATCGTCTATAACATGTTCAAGAATTTCATTGATGAAGAAACAAAAAAGAAGATTGTGGTCTTGGGAGGTTAGTAAAGTTATTAGGCACTGAACAGCTACTGTAATAAATTTTCACAGGTAACTGGAAGGAAGAGCTGCAGCAGTACATATCACCAGATCAGCTACCACAGGCTTTGGGTGGAACAAGGTGTGAACCTGACCCCAAGTGTACTGAATATGTGAGTGAACATGATCTCACATGTTGTTGCTAATGGTAGGCATGTTCTTCATCAGATCAATTGGGGTGGAGATATTCCTGAGAAATACTTTCTGTCTAATCTTATGGAAACTAAAGGAGACATGGAGAAGACCACTGTCAAAATGATGTCTACTTTTCAGGTCGAGGTAGAAGTCGATATTCCAGGAACAGTTATCAGGTGCCGCCTACACTGCATTAGTGTCGTGTGATTCATTTGGACCACTATAGTTGGGAATTCATGACAGCAGACTATGATATTGGATTTGGGGTGTATCACAAACCAGGCGAGATGAAGAGCAAGAAAGTGCACGCTGGAGACATGACTGAAGTGGTTAGTGAGTGCACAGTTTGATTGACAATTATTAACAACCTGTTCTTTAAGATATCGAGTCAGAGGGTTAATTCAAATGATATACCACAATCTGGGATCCATCAATGTGAACATACTGGAACATGTTAGTGAAAGGGAGGGAGGGATTTTGCTATCATTAATTTTTGTCTGTGTCACTACTGCAGATGTGCTGAGGTTTGATAATACATTCAGTTGGACACGTTCTAAGGAGTTGTCATACTCAGTCAGAGTGCTACCACCAGACACTGAACTAGTCCATCAAGAGGAGGAGAGAAAGGAAGATGAAGAGGAAGACACGAAGGAACAAGAGTTTACTGACTGTACTGAGGACCCTCTAGTATAAAAGCAAAGGACAGCCTCTCGTCGATCATGATCCACAAGATACATGTGTGTATGTGATATTATTGTGCAGGAAGGTTTTATTTATCACAACATGTAGATTCATGCATAGTAGTTTTATTTGTTGCAATTAGCAAAAAAAATTATTTTAACTCTGCAAAATAACAATTGTAGACTATGCATGCATCATAAATCTGTCACAAGAGACGTCTAATATTGCATGAGGGTTGGTAGTTCCTTTAATAAAATTCCAACTTTCGTTTTTGTGGAAGTTTCTAAATGAATGAATCATAATAAAATTTAATACAAAAGAACAATACCTCGTCAGTAACGGCGACGGAAACGAGGCCTGCGGCGTTGACTGTAACGGCGGCTGAAACATGTTTCTTTGATCTTTCGGCACCTTTGTTTCGTTGGGCACCATTTGCAACTGATGCATGCCTTTCTCTTTGTCAGACGCTTACTACAGTGCAAGTGAGCTAGCACTGCATTTAACCATCCTGTGGAATCAATAATAATACTTTGATTATACTACATGCAGCTGTGATAGTTACCAAGCTCTTCAGCTTTTTCATCACTTTCTTCAACGATCGATGGCTCGTCATCATCATCATCTTCTGGCTCATCCTCAAACACAGCAGCATCGTCTTTATAGTCAGTTTGCTCGAAAGCTGTCAACTGGTGATCTTCGTCACCTACTGGTGATAGAAAAATCAATAGGCTAGTCTAATGACAGACCAACCTGGGCTAGCTGTTGTCACAAGCAGCATGAAGCTGCACTGAAGAAGAGTAACGACCAATAACTTGTGCCAGACACCCATTCTAGTAGGAACTTCAGCCGGAATGAATGCACTGCAATTACCATTCCTTTTATAGTGCTGCTTGCTGTTGAGTCGTTCTCATACTTGTTTCGGTAGTATGACTGATGTGTGCATATCAGTATGTGCAATAAGTTATACAGCATCACTGAGACCTTCATAACTCACAACTGCAAAATACTACGTATACAGTCATGTCCACAGAATCTTGATATTGTTGGTCACAGCTGTTTCAGAATTAAGTTTATTCGATGTTTCCTATTTCCTGTTGCACATACTATAGATCTATAATAATTATACAAACTATCAATCTGCTATGTTAAGTTACTAATAATATTACCACAACTATGAGACTCCATGTTTGTGTAGACTCTTATCAGTTGTTGCACTGGTAAACCTGATGACTCAGACCTTTGCTGTCCTTTGCTTTTATACTAGAGGGTCCTCAGTACAGTCAGTAAACTCTTGTTCCTTCGTGTCTTCCTCTTCATCTTCCTTTCTCTCCTCCTCTTGATGGACTAGGTCAGTGTCTGGTGGTAGCACTCTAACAGAGTATGACAACTCCTTAGAACGTGTCCACCTTCTAGCTATCTGAGATAGCTACGAGGTGTATAGTAGCTATCAACTGCATGGCTCTAATTTAGTTCATGTTTTTATACTGTCATTAATGCGGAAAAAGTAGTATGTTTTAAAATGTGTGCATTCTACAACCTTGGTTGTAATATTTACGTGTACATTGCATATAGCACTTGGACTGGAGGAAAGAGTATAATGTTGACTCAGAGAACCATGAACAGTTGTGACGGAGCCAGTCTGTACATGTCTGCCTTGTGGCCTTAGAAAGGACATATTGTGGAAGATATTTTCGTGATCTGTAACCTAGAGAACCTAAACCACAGACTATGATTTGGTGTGTATCACAAACTAATCGAGATGAGAAACAAGAAAGTACAGACTCTTTCTATCAGTGCAGACTTTACTTATGTCTCCAGAATATGTATTTTACTAGCTGAGTAAAGTACATGCTGGAGACATATCTAAAAGTGGTAGTAAGTGCTAATTTCAGAAAATATGAAGGGTCAGCATATGTTCAAAGAAGTTGTTGCAGTTGGTAAACAATTACTTCATGCTTGTACACCGTCATAATTATAGGAAAGAACTTCAATGCGGAAAAAGCAGTATGTTTTAAAATATGTAGATTATGCAACTTTAGCTGTACTGAACAGATGTGTTGTATATAGCACTTATACTGTATAATAATGTTGAATCAGTGAACCAGTGGACTCGTCGTATCACTTGCTCTGTAAAAAATCGGCTATGTGTCGGGAGGAACTACTCAAGTGAAAAAGCAAATTTTTGTTCTAAAGAAAACTAAGTTTTGAACATGGAAATTTTGAGCTATCGGCAGCAAATGAGCAGGATTAGTAAGCAACTATATACCTGCTTACAAAAGACTCTCAAAATCTTCAGTGAAAATAACAGAAAGATCGAAAGCGCTTATAATGTCATCAACATTTAGCCCTTCATGTATTCCCAGCAACATCCGATATGTGATCAACAGTTCATGCGCAATGATGACCGCAAATTATACCAAATATGTACATAACAGCCTAACATTATCACCATACATTTGAAAATAGCCTGTACAGTTCTGATGCCTACAGCAAATAACCAGCCAATGTTCCTGTTTATACAATCTGAAGTGTTCTTACTCGGCCAGTGGCAATGGCGCTGATAGCTAAGGTTCTTGAGGTTATAGATGACAAAACAAAGCGCATCGGAGACATGACTGAAGTGGTTAATGAGTGCACAGTTCAGTAGGCAACAATGTAAAACAAACCGGTTTTATTAGTCTAAGTGATGCAAACATACTGGAGCATGTTGGTGAGAGAGAGACACTAATTTTTGGCTGTGTCATTACTGCAGATGTACTGAGGTTTGACAGCTGGAGGAATAGTCATAGTCAGTCAGAGAAAGAGTACATTCCTCTAATGCCGCCAAACACTGAACTAGTCCATCAAAAGGAGGAGAGAAAGGAAGTCGAAGAGGAGGAAACAAAGGAACAAGAGACTACTGACTGTACTGAGGACAAATATTGTAGCAAAGGACAGCTGCTCGATCATGATCCATGCACAATGTGTGTGTGTGATGTAATGTGCAAGAAAGCATTATTTATCATTAATATTGATCATAGCTATGTAGATTCATGCATAGTAGTTTGTTGCAATTAGCAAAAAATAATATTTTACCCCTGCAAAAGTATGCATGCATCATGAATCTGTCACTAAAAATGTTCTAAAATTTTCGACTACTGCTGCACGGGGGTTGGTAGTTCATTAGCCAGTCGTTGGGTCAAATTCCGTTTGTCAATCAAAGTATTGTGTGAAGGTTTCTAATTGAATAAATAACATGCAGTAGAACATAATAAAAGTAACAATTACCTTATCCGCGGAAAACGAATCTGTGGCACTTAGTCATTTTCGTAAGTACTCGGCATTTTTGGTTTCGGTTTGGTTTCTTTGGACACCATTCACAAAGGAAGCAAACACGACCACGTTTCTTATGAATCAATTTCATGCATTTAACGCGTTTTAGTGTTTTTTGTACCTTTCGGAAACCTGCAGAATTAACAATTATAACATTGATCAGAAGTGAGTCATATAGTTATACCAAGCTCTACAGCGGTGTCAGTATCGTCATTTTCTTCAACGATCAATGATTCATCGTCATCATCATCATCTTCTTCTGGGTCTTCCTTGAACACAGTAGCATCGAAGTTATCATCATCTTTATAGTCAGTTTGCTCAAAAGCTGTCAACTGCTCATCACCCACTGAAGGGAAAAATCAATAGTTTTTCTCAGACTGGTGTTAGGCCAACCTGGGCTAGCTGTTGTCACAAGCAGCATGAAGCTGCACTGGAGAAGAGCAACGACCAATATCTTGTGCCAGACACCCATTCTAGTAGGAACTTCAGTTGGGATGAATGCACTGCAATTACCATTCCTTTTATAGTGCTGCTTGCTGCTTGCTGTTGACTCGTTCTCAATACTTGTTTCGGTAGTATGACTGATGTGTGCATATCAGTATGTGCAATAAGTTATACAGCATCACTGAGACCTTCATAACTCACAACTGCAAAACACTACGTATACAGTCATGTCCACAGAATCTTGATATTCTTGGTCACAGCTGTTTCAGAATTAAGTTTATTCGATGTTTCCTATTTCCTGTTGCACATACTATAGATCTATACAAACTATCTATCCGCTATGTTATGTTACTAATAATATTACCACAACTATGAGTCTCCATGTTTGTGTAGGCTCTTAATATCAGTTGCTGCACTGGTAAACCTGATGACTCAGACCAGTATCTGAGATAGCTAGGAGGTGTATGGTAGCAATCAACTGCATGGCTCTAATTTAGTTCATGTTTGTACACTGTCATTAATGCGGAAAAAGTAGTACTTTTTAAAATGTGTGCATTATACAACCTTAATTGGTTGTAATATTCACGTGTATTGCATATAGCACTTGGACTGGAGGAAAGAGTATAATGTGAACCAGTGGACTCATCGTATCACTTGCTCTGTAAAAATTGGCTATGTGTCGGGAGGAACTACACATACTCATGTGAAAAGCAAATTTTGTTCTAAACTAAACTACAGAAAGAGTAACATGTAAAATTAAAATTAACACCATAATAATTACTACGATTGTTTTAGCAATGTAAAATTTCTTGTTTTGAACTTGGAAATTTGAGCTATCGGCAGAAAATGAGCTGGATTAGTAAGCAATTATATACCTGCTTACAAAAGGCTCTCAAAATCTTCAGTGAAAATAACAGAAAGATCGAAAGTGCTTATAATGTCATCAACATTTAGCCCTTCATGTATTCCCAGCAACATCCGATGTGATCAACAGTTCATGCGCAAAGATGACTGCAAATTATACCAAATATGTACATAACAGCCTAACATTATCACCATACATTTTGAAAATAGCCTGTACAGTTCTGATGCCTATACAGCAAATAACAAACCAATGTTCCTGTTTATATAATCTGAAGTGTTCTTACTCGGCCAGTTGCAGTGATGCTGATAGCTGAGGTTCTCGAGGTTATACAAAACAAAGCGCATCGGAGACATGACTGAAGTGGTTAATGAGTGCACAATTCAGTAGGCAACAATGTAAATTAAACCGTTTTTTTTAGTCTAAGTGATGCAAACATACTGGAGCATGTTGGTGAAAGAAAGTGAGAGAGAGACATTAATTTTTGGCTGTGTCACTACTGCAGATGTACTGAAGTTTGACAGCTGGACTCATTCTAAGGAATTGTCATAGTCAGTCAGAGAAAGAGTACATTCCTCTAATGCCGCCAGACACTGAACTAGTCCATCAAAAGGAGGAGAGAAAGGAAGTTGAAGAGGAGGAAACAAAGGAACAAGAGACAACTGACTATACTGAGGACAAATATTGTAGCAAAGGACAGTTGCTCGATCATGATCCATGCACAATGTGTTTATCATTAATATCAATCATAGCTATGTAGATTCATGCATAGTAGTTTGTTGCAATTAGCAGAAAATGATATTTTACCCCTGCAAAAAGTATGCATGCATCATGAATCTGTCACTAAAAATGTTCTAAAAGTTTCAACTACTGCTGCACGGGGGTTGGTAGTTCCATTAGCCAGTCGTTGGGTTAAATTCCATTTGTCAATCAAAGAATTGTGTGAAGGTTTCTTCTAATTGAATAAATAACATGCAATAGAACATAATAAAAGTAACAATTACCTTATCCGTAACGGCGACGGAAAACGAATCTGTGGCACTTAGACATTTTCCTAAGTATTCGGCATCTTCGGTTTCGATTCGGTTTCTTTGGACACCATTTGCAAACGAAGCAAACACGTTTCTTATTAATCAATTTCTTGCATTTAACGCGTTTTAGTACCTTTCGGAGACCTGCAGAATTAACAATGATAACATTGATCAGAAGTGAGTCATATAGTTATACCAAGCTCTACAGCGGTGTCAGTATCGTCATTTTCTTCGACGATCAATGATTCATCGTCGTCGTCATCATCATCATCATCTGGGCCTTCTTCAAACACAGCAGCATCGAAGTCATCATCATCTTTATAGTCAGTTTGCTCAAAAGCTGTCAACTGGTGATCCTCATCACCTACTGAAGGGAAAATCAATAATTTTTCTCAAGCTAGTGTTAGACCAACCTGGGGTAGCTGTTGTCACAAGCAGCATGAAGCTGCACTGGAGAAGAGCAACGACCAATATCTTGTGCCAGACACCCATTCTAGTAGGAACTTCAGTTGGGATGAACACACTGCAATTGTCATTCCTTTTATAGTGCAGCTGCTTGCTGTCGACTCGTTCTCAACACCTCGATTTCCTTATAACTTTAAACTGTAAAGTTACTACTCATGTCCACAAGATATTGAGTTAACAGGATATGTCTTCCATTTCCTGCTCGATACTTTGTCAAATTATGGGTGTGGCTCGAATTGTCACGAGTTCAAGCACCAATCTCTTTGACTGCTGCAACTCAAAAAGGTGAGCCATTGTCTAAAGCGACTAGTACATCACAGCTACGAGTCTTCATGCTTGTGCAGAGGTATAATACGTGAGACTGGTTGTGTATGTTTATCGGTTTGCGTGACAAAACAAACTAATTCACTGTTGATACGATCACAGCTTGCACAGTTGATTTGCATACACAGTTGATTTACGTCCGTACAGCAGCGAAACCTGACAACATGAGCGGACATGTTGGTGACTTGAGCCCTCAGCAAGAACAGGGACTAACACAGGTATGCATGCAGCAGAGTGAATAGTACTGCGTAATAATAACCACACCATCTCAGTTCAAAGAAGCTGTTGCAGCTTTCACTGGTAAAAAACCTGATGACTCAGACCAGTATTATCTGAGATGGCTACGAGGTCAGTTTGTGTGTAGCTAGCAACTGGCTTTAAGGCTAAAAATTTGAAGAATTTAATTAGCCAATTATACCCTCTCATAGCAAAGAACTTCAATGTGGAAAAAGCAGTTGAGATGTTTGGAAAGGTGTGAATTATACAACTTTAGCTGTAATGAGCAGGTGTATTGTATATAGCACTTGGACTGGAGGAAAGAGTACAATGTTGAATCAGTGAGCGAGTGGACACCACCTGAGGTATTACTACAACAATGAAACCTTTACTATAATAAGCTGTTTCAGACAAAATCCTGTCTTTCATTCTTCAGGTCTTACAAAAGTATTATCCAGGTGGATTATTTGGTGAGGACAGAGAAGGTTTTCCCGTGTATTATGACTTTGTTGGAAACTTGGACATGAAAGGTTGTACAACGTACTACCAATGATAAGATAAGATCAGTATCACTTGCTCTATATAGGAATAGCTATGTCAGTAAAAGTGGAAGACTTGATCAAACTAAGGATATATCAAATGGAAAGAGCAAATCTTCTTCTAAAGCAAACTTCTGAAAGGGTAAAATGTCTCACTGATTTTTGATCATCTACTCCCAAAATGCAGCATACAAAACATTATTATTTTTATAGTGCGATTGTTTTTCATTATTTATCTTAACAGCTAGGACGTCCCATTGATGGTGTAACTCTAGTTATGAACTTGGAGAACTTGAGCTATCAGCAGCAAATGAGCTGGATTAGTAAGCAATTAAGCAATTTGCATTATTAGTTTATTTTGTGCTCATGCAGGCATACAAAGGACTCGAGAAATATTCAAAGTACTCAACGAAAACTATCCAGAAAGAACGAAAGCAATATATGTCATCAATGGTATAGTAGCTACACCTTATAATTATTGTCTTTATCTTGCTCATATATATAGCTCCTCGTGTATTCCCGGTAGTATTCAATGTGTTTAAACGATTCATGGATGAGAATACAAAAAAGAAGATTGCAGTTTTGGGAAGTCAGTATTCACTGTTTTTGTCTCACCTGTAGTAGTGGTCAAGACACCCATCGCTGTTGTTGAGTTTTGTTTATGACACTGCAGGCAACTGGAAGGAAGAGCTGCAGCAACACATATCACCAGATCAGCTACCACAGGCTTATGGTGGAACAAAATGTGAACCTGACCCCAAGTGCACTAAATATGTGAGTTGATGAGCTCATGTAGTGATTCCTATGCTGGCTCACACTGCACTCCATCAGTTGAATTGGGGAGGGCAAGTACCAGACCAGTACTACATGACCAATACACTGAAGGATAAAGAAGACTTGAAGCAAACTAACGTGAAAAGTGGTGCAACACTCGATGTGGATGTGGAGGTTGATGTAATTGGAACTACCATTAGGTCTGGTAGCATTCAGTGCAATGCAAAGTTGTAAACTATATTTGAACTTTGAACAGTTGGGAGTTCATGACCACGGGTTATGATATTGGATTTGGAGTGTATCACAAACCAACTGAAATGAAAAACAAAAAAGTGAATGTTGGAGACATGACAGTAGTGGTTAGCAATGTTGCTTTATTCCTATAATAATGTTTATAATGATTATGATTATTAGGTGTCATCTCAAAAAGTAAATTCTCATGAGACGCCACAATCTGGAGAACATCAGTGTAACCACACTGGGACATGTTAGTTGAGAGAAGGAAAGAGAGCGACTATTATTATTGTCTTTTTCACCAGATGTGCTGAGGTTTGACAACACATACAGTTGGACACGTTCTAAGGAGTTATTCTATGCAATCAGAGTGCTATCACCCGATACTGAACCAGTCTGCAAACAGGAGGAGAAGGATGAAGAGGAAGTAAAGGAACCGGATGTTGAAGAAAAGAAACAGAATGAAGAATCCTAAACTGTATTATGTATTAGCTTGCTTTGAACTTTGCAAAGCCAGCCCCTCCCTTGCGTGCTTTGGGCGCGGTTGAGTTTCACCACGCCTTGCTCATAACAATAGTAGGTGGAGTTGGCTCTATAAGCTAGCTCGTACGATCACCGTTTCACTCGTCTCACTCTTCTTCGCTTTCGCTTCCTCTCGCGCCTTCTGTTACCCTAAGCGCTGCGTCTACCTGTATTACCCAGGTAAGCAACATCATGTTGTACTTTACATGTAATAGATGTACGCGTGGACGTGGATCTGCTAATTAGCCGATTAATCATAACTGATTGTATGTGTGAACATAGGATCTGTGTCTGAACTGTGTGTGTGTTTGGAGCATACACCAGTGTACTCGTGATTTTGACGTGCTGATGTTGCATTTGTTGGTTAAAGGTGTGATGGGAATCGTGCTAATTAAGTAGCAGAATGTCAGGCATGTTTTGTTAGCCAGCTCTTACATGTGTAGCTTGACAAAAAGTATATAGAATCCAACATAATATGTTTTATAGCAATAACGCAAAGAATGATAATTACATGTAAATTAATTAGTTTCACAATGTACAGTACTTGTTTACATGTTCAGTGCACAATGTTGGCTTCACTCACTCACTCACTCACTCCCTTACTCACTCACTCACTCACTCACTCACTCACTCACTCACTCACTCACTCACTCACTCACTCACTCACTCACTTACTCACTCACTATCTCACTCACTCACTCTCAGGTATTATCAGGCATTATTGCATGAATGTTACTAGACATGTAACATGATGTATTTCTGGTCCAATGATAAGGAGGCATTTTGCTATGTCAATCCTCTTAATTCTTAATCAAATAAACGATGACAATGATTTGTAACTAATCTAGAGTATTAATTTTATTAATCACCACGATGACCTGAATTAATTACTATGAAAATCAAATAGTGTTTATGCATTCTGAAGAAGTCCCACGGGTTGAAGAATTTAACCTGTTGCTTGTTATGAATGAAATCAATAAAACTAGTCATCATCGAGTTTAGTAAAGTATTTTTAAACACTGTAACCTCCACATCATCATTGTTGCCATAAATGTGACATGGTTAGCCTCCTCAAAGCTGTAGAAGTGTACCTTATAAGTATAGTGTGTGAGTTCATGGCAATGCAGAGCCGCTCAGGCTTGTCTAATAACAAAAAGGTATAAGCTACATCTCACCAATTAGTCTCCAGTGAGTAACTCCATTAGTCTTCATATTACTGCACTGTACTGCACTGTGTTGGAAAACCAACAATATCATTGAGCAAGAATGTCAGGTGATACATCATGTTAGAATAAATTTTGTTGCTCTCACCTGTGAGATTATTAGACTAGCTGTAATCACATTGCTTTATCTCGTCGTGCAGATAATGTATGGATTGTTACTGGACAGCATTCAGAAGTTCATAAGAGAGAAGTACGGAGAGCACTATTGGGTGGCTGTACGGCGTAAAGCTAAGCTCAGCAATCACTGGTTTGTGACTCATGAGGTCTACAATGACTCGGTCATGACGGATCTGATAGACTCGGCCGCTGCTGTGCTAGGCGAAGACCGTGACAATGTCATGAAGATGTTTGGAGAGTACTTTGTCAAAAATATCGGTCGCTATGGCTATGCGCGCTTGTTACGAGTGCTCGGACGTGACATGCGAGATTTTCTGAACGGCCTGGACAATCTTCATGAGTACTTGAGATTTAGTTATACCAAGATGCTTCCACCTGTGTTCTCATGTGAGAAAGAAACTCCTCGAGGAATGTTGCTGCACTATCTAACAACGCGACAAGGCTACTTACCTTACGTCATAGGACAGCTGCTAGCCGTGGGTAGAATATACAGCAAGGTTATAACTATCAAGATACTATCAGAGCAGAATGGCCCAGATGGACTGCATGTTGTGCTAGACTTGCAGTTTGATAATTATGAATTGCTCAAACACAAAATTGAGAACCCTCTCGCCAACTCTCTTAAAGTGGATGGAATGGCTTTTCTCTCTATATTTCCGTTCTGTGTCGTGTTTGATGAAGAAATGGTGATAACGATGGTGGGAGAGAAGCTCAGCAGAGTGCTCCCTAATATTGTTGGAAAGGTAATGGAGGATGCATTCTCCATTAGACGTCCTCGGACAATAAACCTAGACTGGCAATCAGTAAGTAAACTGCTACCGGTGGAGAAATAGAATCTCTATTACTATTGTATTTTCCTAGATCAATATGCACACGAATTGTGTGTTCGAGCTCCAATCAACTGATTGTGTTGAACACAGACATTATGAAACTGAAGGAAAATACAGTCCTCATATTGAAGTGGAAGGCCCCTTGCCAAAGCTGAGATTAAAGGGAGAGATGCTGCCGTTGAAACAAAATGAATATGTTATATACATGTGTTCACCTGTGTGAGTGTGTGTGTGTGTGTGTGTGTGTGAGTGTGAGTGTGTGTGTGTGTGCGTGTGTGGGTGCCCTGGTGGTTCAACTGGTAGAGTCTTGGGCTTACAACCCAGAGGACACTGGTTCGAATCCCAGAGCAGGAGGAAAAAAAAAAACCATCACATGTACTCCAGCCCACCAGCTGACCCATCTGTAAAACGGGTACCTGGTCTTGTACTGGGGAGGCAAAGTTCACTGGCTGTGGTCATGTACAATAGGAGGTCCATGTGGGCACATGTTCACGCCTCCTGTTGTGATCACAGCTGGATGCTCCTGCAAGATGCCTGGCCAGGCTTCAGGAGATACCATCATGCTAGCACCGGCCCTAGAACCTGCTTAGTGCACAGGAATCCTGGCACGTATGTTTCCATCCTTACTGCTGGGTCCGCATCACCACCTGCACATTCATGGTGTGGAATCACTTCCACATTCATGGTGTAGAACTCCTCTTGAGGAGGGTGGCGGGTAAACTTTGTCTTTGTCTTTGTGTGTGCGTGTGCGTGCGTGCGTGCGTGCGTGTGTGTGTGTGTGTGTGTGTGGGAGTGAGCATTGGTAAACTAAATTTGGGAGTAAAGTGATGTTTTCTGTTCTGTGGTGTGTTACATTACACTGTCTATAGCTGTTATGTTATTATATTATTTATCACACAGGATGGAGAGTCCAGAGGAGATGTATCAAGCCAACGTGTATATTGGTGACCTAGCATTGCATGATTCCAATAGAGAGTATATACTAGCAGGAACACAGCAACATCCTGAACTCAGTCTGGCTCTTAATCAGGTATGAAATTACCAGTGTAAACCACGTCATTTATTGTCTAGTATCGTCTTGCTGTCATCATCTTATCATCTTACAGGAGCAGATACGTTCCAAGCAACTGGAGGACAGCATCAACCAGACGGATCAGCTTTTGTATCAGATGATTCCTAAGCCCATTGCTGACCAGCTCCGCAGTGGGGAGACTCCCTTGAACACATGCCAGGTAGACCAACACATGCACTTGCTGAAATGTGATAAATCACTCAATTTCTCAGGTGTTACCGAGTGTCAGCATACTGTTTGCCGATATAGTGAGCTTCACTCCAATGTGCAAGAGACTCCGTCCTATGGAGGTCGTGTGTCTGCTCAACGCACTATTTGTAGCCTTTGACAATCTTTGTGAGAAGCACCATGTCTATAAGGTTAGTTGTTTACTGAAGACCTGTAACAGCTGTGTTCACTCTACTTACAGGTCCAGACCATTGGTGATGGTTATATGGCTGTGTGTGGTGCTCCTATACAAACTGAACATCATGCGGAGTACATGACTGATTTCGGCTGCTCTGCTATTGATGTAGCCTCCAAAATCAATGATCCTTCCACCAATCAAACCATTAAGATTAGAGTTGGTGAGTCTGTATACACTTCAAGGCAACTGAATTTACTTCTCTCTTCCTCCCTCCATCCCTACCCCTCTCCCTCTCTTCCTCCATCCCTCCCTCTCTCTCTCTCTCTCTCTCTCTCTCTCTCCCCCTCCTTCAACCTCCCTCCCCCTCCCTCCTCTCCCCTCCCTCCCTCCTCTCTCTCTTCCTCCCTCCCTTCCCTCCTGTCCTCCCTCTCCCCCTCCCTCCCCCTCCTCCCTTCTTCCTCCCCTTCCTCTCCCCCTCCCTTCTCCTCCCTCCCTCTCCTCCAGGTATTCATAGTGGTACAGTAGTAGCTGGAGTAGTAGGATCCAATATACTACGTTATGACGTGTACGGTGACACTGTTAATGTTGCTGCTAGAATGGAAGCTACTGGTGAGGTAAGTACCGATCAGTTGTGTGTGACATATTGTTTATACATGTTACTGATTGTTGCTGTATTTAAACACAGCCAATGAAGGTACATGTTAGTCAGTATACTGCAGACCTGCTCCAAGGCAGTAGATATATTGTAGAGGAGAGAGGAGAGGCTCAGATAAAGGTACATTCAGACACACTTTCGTTGTGGAATATTTGCTGTTCTATTGCACTATAGGGTATTGGAATGATGAAGACATACTGGGTACGTGGTAAGAAGGAAGGTGAGCAGGATGATAAAGAACAGCTCAATCCTTTGCAACGCAGTCAGAAAATCCGGAAAGCAAGTGCAGGTCGTAGAAACACTCTCCTCGGTACTACTGTCTTCACGCCCAGTAAGAATTTTCTGTCCACTCATCCTCGCAGTTGCTCATTGCAACCTATGGATTCCTCTGTTCATCTCTTCAATCACCGATCTCGATCACCACCTACATCAATGCGTGCTGGGAGCTCATCACCTGCTCCTAGTGAATGGCCTAAACTAGATATAGCTATACGTGCTGCTAACACTTCTACAGAATCATTATTAGATGAATCAGACATAAAGTTGGAAGAGCTACAGGCACTCATGCCAGCTCAAGATCATGACAGCAATGACCTTTCCATGATGGCAGCTACATCAGCCAAGCCAAGTGACCTGCAATACTATGCTAGAATAGCTGAAGAGAATGCCCAGAAGGCAAGGGCCCTGGCAGACTGGATGGCAATGTTGGCAAATGCAGGACAGCAGCAATCTAGTGCTAGCAGTACACCAGTAGAACCAGAAGAGGATCAGGAAGTACGGCAATACTGTACTATATTATAGCTCTTTACAGACATTTTCATTATAATTTATTTTATATAAAATTTTATGTGCTTCAAATACAATTAATATGTAATTCGTTCATAAATTTACTTAAAACATCTTGCTGTGGTTATTATTCTATGTCAGTCTGGTTATTCCAATGAGAGTATTGTCAGCATCTCGAGGTCTCTTATCACTATGATCAGCAGAAGGCGGCCCATCACTCTTCCTCTTACGGCTACAACACAAGGAGCATCGAGTGAATCTAGACCAAGATAGCATTACCTTGGTTGACTGGATAACAACTCTTTACATGATTCAAGCTTCTTCATGATCGGCTCCACCTAACGTACAGCTAGAATACACGTGAAGTCAATGGTATAACGAATACCTCTCTTGAGCTCTCTGGTATCACGACAGCGTTCACAAGATCTTCAATATCTATGTGACAAACAAGATCACAATGGAGGGAAGAGGCAGTTAGTGCCATACTCTGTAAAGTGCTTAGTAGGTCTCCTGAGCTTGTATCACTCTGCAACAACACTATCTTGATGTATCTGTACTCACATGAGAATACTTCAATAATCATTACTATTGGAGCTCACCGAGTGATGACAACGTTTTTAGTCCTAGCACTGTGATAAAGAGCAGCTAGTGCAATCTGAGCATTTACAGTTACAGAGTTTTAGTATTAGCACGTGTGTAGGGTAGTAGTACTACCTGTGATGGTGGATACAGTAGACCAGCATCAGAATAAAGGCTCTTCAATAGAAAGGTGTCAGCACCAGTTCTTAGTCCATCAGGGTCTGGAACATCACAGCATCGCGTCTATAATACACAATAAACAGTACGTATAACATTGCTATGTAAATGCTTGCCTTCATGTCAATGATAAATCCTTCCATTGGTCTAAATGGTGAGTGCACTGTGAGGTGGAATTTAAGTTTTCTCAACATTAGCAGCTATAAACAGGAGAGAATAATAATAAGTTGCTCAGACTGTCTAGACCTCGTGTTCCAGTACAAGTGTTGCTACAGGCTGTCTGAGTTCAGCTGCTAGAATATGCACAAACTGGTCAATAGAGACATTGTACTCCTCCACCTTGAGTGCAAGATAGACGCAGCACAGGCTGGGAGGCGACAAGTGATGAGAGAGGAGCGCTATGATAACACTCACAAGATGTCTTTAGGATGGTGCTCCATTACTGAACATTGCATGTAGAATCTTTTATAATATGCTGCAGCTGTTCCCTGAACACACATCAGAAGACATTGTCATACTAAAAACATTCACTGTACTTACCAGCGCGCTGCGTGGTATTGGGGGCTGGAATTGGTTGCAGAATTCGAACAGTTTCTTCATGTAGTACTGACATAGCATAACCTCTTCAAGTGGAACAGCAAACTGACACCCCTGTCCTGTACACAAACAGTAATTTTGCAGAATAACTGACTAAAAATACTCACTTGCTGCAGCTTCACTATGCTTGATTGATGAAGGTGGAAGAATAAATGAATTTACAATTATGATGCACATGTATACATTACCTTATGACAGTACTTTGCATTGCTGTCTGCTCGTTGTCTATTAACCTCTTGGGGGGAGGAATACAGCCAGTGCCTTCTCTGTGAACTGTTGGAGAACATGCTGCTGATGATACGCCTACTGACCACGCCCCCTTGTTATCGCACTCTACCGCCAGTTATCACGGATTCACAGGGGGTCGTACTCCAGCAGGCGTGTTGTTCACTTCTCTTCAGCAAATGGAAGGAGCAATCAAGTCATACGATCCGCTAGCATACTGGGTCGACGTCGTTTCGGAGATAAACCCGGAGGTCGTCCGTGTTCACAGAGAAAAAGACACCGCCAGGCAGAAGGAGCTGCTGGCGCGTGGGAAAGGAAACTATGACATCTTCATCTGTGTCAACAAGTCGTCGCATGCATTTTTAGTGTGCGCACCGCACAACGATCCGCCCGAGGGACATCCTCTGGAAGGATCGATAGTCAACGACCCGTTTAAAATTCCAGAGCAGCTTCTCTGCTGGACATTTGAGCTGTGCTTTCAAAATCAAGAACTTCGCATGTACAGAATTAGAAAACAGTTTTCTTTGTTTAAAGACATCAGTCCAAGGATCCAGCAATCCTATTTCATGGGAAAATATGATGATGTGTCTCCAAATGCATTGCAGTTTGCAGTACTACGGTCTGCTCCACATCACTACAATGCTATCATCAACGACTGTGTGGAGTTTTCTAAGGAGTTCTGCTTGTGCTTGCTTAGCTATTGTTCGAATTGGAAACGTCTGGAAGAGGAAGTGAATCGAAGGATAACAGAAGTTTCAGCAACAGGCCTCAGCATCGAGAGGTTGTCAAGACGTGTGCAGAGTTCTGCTCTAATGGGCAACAGCTTTTTAACAGGGATCGATGCTAGCAGTCTGTTTGGAGGAAGGAATGGTCTGGTTCTCATTGTCATGCTGTTTATATTTCTTCTTGTGTACCCTGTTGTTGTAGCTGTAATTATAGTGAAACTACTTTAACCAGTGATTGTGCATGGAGACTTTCCAACAAGACTGTGATTGTTCATGTCATCAGATTAATTGTATATTGTGTAACATGCACTCAAGATCTTATCTATACAGTTCAGGATGAAAGCTGTGTCTGTGCATTCATTACACTACTGTATGGAGGGAAATATTGTACTACAATTTCGTTAAATAAAGTTGGACAATATTTACTTCATCTTTCACAGAAAATATTTTAAGCGAGCTTGTTAAAACTCTTTTGCACAGTCTATGCACTTGAGATAGCAGAGACTAACAGAGATGGTCGTAAAAAGACCATGCATATGTATCAAAACAGATAAATTATACGAGAAAAACCAATACATTGACCAAAATAGAGCCCTTGCATGACTACATTATAATGAAAAATGCAACAAAATCATAGAATATACAGCTTGTGGTGCTCGAGTAATCAATCAGTGATGAGAAGACGATGACATACAGAGCCTTACTACTACTTCATAGCTCCGCCCACTGAAGCATAATAATTATGATCTGGCTACATGCACTCCTTCTTTAGGACGTATTGTGGCAGCTTGGCTGATCTCCAGTTAGTGGGGTCTTGAGCTAGTGTCACATGCTCAATAACAGATGTACCATTAACACCTTAGGCTTAGCGGCCTCCATCTGAACACGAAGCATTGTCACTGGAAGACAAATGAACAATCCTTACCATTGAAAACTGTTGTCTGATACAAGAACAATGTCACATACCAAAGGGATTTATGTTGTGCTAATAAACCACGCCTATTTTGTTTATGCCCGCTTGCCCACGTGGTAGATCGATGTCTCGATTGGCTAGCTTACTCGGTCCCCTACTATCCAGTGAGAGTATTGCTGCTCTAGAGGCTAGTGGTATACGAACAGGTACGTACCAATCAATACAGTAGCTGCAGGCATCGCCTGTTTTTGTCACTATTATAGTGATAGAGTTCATCACTGAAGATCCCACAGGTCTATCCAAGAGGACTGGTTTATCTACCAAGGTGCAGTGTTTAGCAGCATATGGTTTAATAATACCCGTTGTCATAACAGAATATAGCCCAGGTGAGGAGGATAGTGCTGGCTCAATATGCAGCTTTCCCTGTGACAGCTGCTGACTTAGTGAATGAGTCAACTAGAGCGCTACTGTCAACAGGTTATACATACACAATTATAGTTGATCAAGTTATTGTCTTATTCTCCTCAGGTTGCACAAGGTGTGTTACAGTGTGTTAAGGTAAAGTGCTGCCTGTTCACTATAGCGAAGTATTGATAATCTACTGGATGGTGGAGTAATGACTGGAGAGCTGCTGGAAGTCACCGGCCCTTCTGCTAGTGGAAAGACACAGGTTCTGTGATGTAGTGTTTTAAATGACATCTCACATAGCTTTCATGATTTTTTCTATAGCTATGTATGACACTCTCTGCTCATATAGCTGCCCGGACATCCTCCACTGTGATGTTTGTTGATAGTGGGGGGAGCATGTTTGCTAGCAGACTGTCACAAATCATTGATCACTGCAAAACAGATGATGAGGTATGTGTATACGTACCTAGTGTGACTACATCACAGTGTCCAAATAGGGAACAGCTGATGTGCTGGAAAGAATTAAAATATGCCGCTTACACGACATGTTTGAGTTCTTGGCTTTTATTTGGGATCTAAAAGAAAAGATTGCCTCACAGGTACGAGTGAGAGAGTAGGAACATAAACTGACTATTTCTCCTCAGATTGATGGATTCCACTCTTGTCTTCATGTTTTAGTGTTAGATAGTGTCACTCCACTGGTAGCCCCACAACTGGGTGGTCTGCAGTCTGAAGGTAGTCCATACCATTGCTGGATGCATATTTTTCAGTTTTCTCACTAGGTCACTCTCTCATGTGCCAGTTGGTGTTAGCTCTCAGACTACTAGCTACAGAACACTCTGTTGCTGTTGTGGTGAGCATGCAATGGATCTATCCTGCTATGATCACTGTTGTTACAGCTGACCAACAACATGGTGTCAGGAGGAGGGGTAAAAGTGAAACCAGCTTTGGGTCAGACCTGGTCTTCTGTCCCTAGCACAAGACTACAGCTAGACTACCCACAGCAAGGCAGGACAGCTACTCTCACCAAATCATCCAGACAGGTACCAAACACTAATCAGACATGCAGCTGCAATCATCTTGTGATTCTTTGTTTACAGAAAACAGGACTTGCCTGCTTATTCAGTATCACAGAAGCTGGCTGCATTAGCACAGTATAATCCCAGACATGATGATTTCAAAAACCAACATAAAATGAGTTAATGTTCATTTCTTCAGCTGTGCTAGAATTGCCTTGCAAAACTCTGGAAGATCATTAGGCACGCGTGATGTAATCTGAAGATTTAAATGACAAGTTACAAAAACTTAGCACGAACATTGACTTACTAAATTACCATCAACAACAACTGCAGCATCTTCGTATTGTGCTCTACAGTATAACACACAATTCACACGTATCTAGAATATTACAACACTTACCCAGCATTAGTGATGTCATCTTTGATGGAATGGAAGCACGTCACTTTCTTCCCATTGAGCACACGTGCTGACGACAGTAACCATGGTCCATGACAAATAGCAGCAACAGGCTTTCCTATTTGAAAACATTACAAATTAAGTTCAGCTATCACTCTTGCATTACCTTGATCAAATGTGTTCTTGACCAAATCCAGAAATCGCTTGTCACGTCGCCAGTAGTCGGGTGCAAAACCCCCAGGAATAATGAGTGCATCTATGTTCTGTGACAATGAATAATGTACTCTCAATAAATAAATGATCCATTGAAAGAAATGGATTGACCTCTGCTTTCACGCTATCGATGTCTTTGTCTGCTTTGCAAGGATATCCTTTCTTGGACTGGTACACCTTGCCTTGTTCCGGGCCGACAGAGAACGTCTCGTAACCCTCCTCACGAAATCTCAGCATAGGATACCAGACCTGTATTTAAACACAATATTGCAGGCTTTCACAGTATCAATTCTCACCTCCAGCTCCTCATAATTGAACTCTACTAGTATCGCTATTTTCTTCGCCATTGCAAGTGTGGGCGGGGCTGTTTGATTGATGACGTCACTGCACGTGCACGGACGTAGGACCACAACCAAGAAAACACGGGATCTCTCAGCAGCAGCAACTGAAAAATGTCGGTGCGTGGTGCAAGAGCTAAAGAGCGCGCTACAGATGAGAAGCCCAAGGCTGAGCAATTTCGTGGGTGGCTATTAAAGTGGACCAACTATATTAAAGGATACCAGAAGCGTTGGTTCGTGCTCAACAATGGCTTGTTGTCGTACTACAGGTCAGTGCCATATTAGCTAGCTGCTATAGGATTCATTGTATAGTAAAGCAGTGTGATCTGGTGCTAACCAGTAGCGAGAGCATGTCATATTACCATGAGCTCTCAACCGTTACTACACACCCACTCATGTTGTATTGAGTTTAGACAACTATCTATCTACTTGTTCTAGTACTAGTAACAATGTACAGTGTCTCGTGTTGTGACTAATGCATCACAAGCATCATCATATCTTGACTGATGGATTGGCAAACATTTTAAGTGACTAAAATAATTGAATACATCATCAACAGTTCTGGTTGCATGTACACGAGGGTCATGTGTTTGTCTTTATTTGTACATGTATTAGTTGTTGATATAATGGTGTGATATCCCTCTATCCTTCTAATGGTATCCTTCTCTCTAGGACTCAGGAAGAGATGGCACACACTTGTCGAGGCACCATTAATCTTGCTGGCGCTATAATAGACACGATTGATGCTACACACTTTGTAATCACTAATGGACCATCACAGGTAGACTACAACTTGTGATAAGATTTTCTGTACTGGGGTTTTGCATAGTACTGTTAGTTCAGTAAACAAAGGTTATGTAATGCTAGATTTATGAGCTCTGTGTCTTCATCAGGTATTTCATTTAAGAGCACTCAATGAGATAGAGCGTCAACGCTGGGTGACTGCTCTAGAGCTGGCTAAGACGCAGGCTATCAAGAAACTAGAAGGTGGTTCCTCCTCCTGCTGTTAGTGTTTATTACTATCTCCTCTGCAGACACCAGTGATGATGAGTCTGAGGCTGATCATGAAGGTTGGCCGGTAGCTGAGAAGCTCAAGGAGCTCACTACAACTCGTGATCTTGTGTGTCAGAAACATCATGAACTCAGCCGGGCTCTATCAGAAGTTGAATTGGTAGGGGGTCAAGGTGCCGGACCTTCTGCAAAGCTGAAGGAGACTACTGCCATGTTTAAGATAACAGCAGATGCTATGACAAGAGTGAGCTGCTTTGATGGAAGTCTTGTAATGGATGTCTTCTTCCTGCAGGTAGCTAATGAATTTACACAATTGTGTCAAGACTCTGAGTCACGCTGGCAGCGAACACTACAGCATGAGCGTAACCTTCGGCTACAGCTAGAAGAGAGTCTGGAGGCACTTGCTAAGCAGATGCATGGTCTAGAGCGAGAGGCACGACGAGCATCCCAGGCTGAGATCAACACTCTAGAGGAGTCGCGTGAATTTGATCATAGCATGAACACGCAGTTCTCAGCGATTAGTCTGAATGTGCATGACCCTCGAGCTGGTGTTGGCCGTGTGTCTAATGGGCGTCACTTGCCTGGTATGGCACATAGGGAGATGGGAGAAGACAGTGGACAGCCAGAATCAGTGGCAGGTAGTGACACCACCACATCTATCAGTGTTCTAGCGGAGGAAGAGGAGGACGAGGACGATCAGTTCTTTGATGCCCCCGAGGCTACAGAGACTGCTGTGACTCCAGGAGGTGGTCATCGGCGCAGTGAGAGTGCTGTGTCTGTGAATGACACACAGCAATTGACAAAATCTGAGTCAGAGTCTCTTACTAACACTCCCGCCACATCCAACGATACTATTGTGAGTGTGTGTTCGTGTGTACACAAACTTGTTAGTGTAAATTCTTTTTTTCTCAGTTCTCTGTAAGACCTTCAGAATGTTTCTTGGCTCCCTGTCAACCGACCATCCTCCATCGCAGAGAGACTATCCCTCCACGACCCAATGTCAGAGTCAATCTCTGGAGTATAATGAAGAACTGCATCGGCAAGGAACTATCAAAGATTCCAATGCCTGTGAGTGTAATTATTATTTAGCATTTAGCCATAATCTGAGATTAGGTGGAGCACCTAACAAGTTAACACTGTTGACAATTCTCAGTATGTACATTAGCAGTTTGTCTCTCTCAGGTCCACTTCAGTGAGCCTATATCATTTCTACAACGTATAACAGAGGACCTCACTTACTACCAAATATTGGACAGTGCTGCGGCATGCACTGACTCTAAGTGAGTGATGAAAACATGTTGTCATGAGTTAATACACTCTTCTACAGATTACAAGCAGCTCATGTTGCTGCGTTTGCAACTTCTTCGTATGCCACTACTGCAATTCGTACCACCAAGCCCTTTAACCCAATGTTGGGAGAGACTTATGAATGCGACAGGAGAACTGAGTTTGGGTGGAGGAGCTTTGTAGAACAAGTGAGTTAGTTCAAGCACTGTGCTTCAATCCATCTCCTTCAACAGGTCAGTCACCACCCTCCAATGCTGGCTATGCACGCAGAGAACAAAGAGTGGACGTTCTGGCAAGAATACACGCTGGCTAGCAAGTTCCGTGGAAAATACCTGCAGTGCTTTCCTATTGGGTGTGTCCACCTGCTGTTTCATCGCACCGGAAACCACTACACTTGGAACAAAGTGGTTACTACGATTCAGAATATTATAGTGGGAAGACTCTGGGTGGATCAGGTTAGTCGAGACTCTGTTTCCTCTCACACCTTTACCTTTCCTCCAGTCCGGAGACATGACAATTGTCAATCATACCACACAAGAAAAGTGTGTGTGCAAGTATCATGCCTACAGCTACTTCTCCAGAGAGAGACAGAAGAAGGTTTGTGTTGTAGCTACATACAAGGCTTGAAGCGAAGCATGCACTCATCATCATCATCATCTCTCTCTATCTCTCAGGTCACAGGTCAAGTATTTGATTCAGAAGATGTCCCTCGATATCTCATCAGAGGTCACTGGGATGAGTACCTAGAGTGCTCTCCTATACTAGCTCAAAATGGCAAGGAGTTGGTGACTGGACCATCCCAACTGCTATGGAAAGTATACCCTTCCGAGTAAGTAGGCGTAGCAGTTGTTTATTGAGCATGGGGCATTTGTAATTCATTCCTCTAATTTTTCTGTTGTTGTTTAGACCGGGTTCTGAGGTACGATATAACTTTTCTAAGTTCACTTGTTCACTAAATGAGATGGAAGAGGGTATTCCTATTACTGATGCGAGGAACAGACCAGATCAGAGAGTCATGGAGAATGGAGACTTTGACGAGGCTAACAGAGTGAAGGTATGTACAGGGTTAAGCTTCTTTACTGTCATTCTCTCTCTCTCACTTCAGGTATTGCTAGAGGAGAAGCAGCGTGCAAGAAGACGTGCAAGAGAGGCCCTGCAAGCCGAGGCAGCTGAAGCCAGTGCAGCTGGTAACCATAGTGAAGCAGAGAGGCTAGAGCGAGAGGCGGCCCACTCGCCTGTGTGGTTTCGTAAAGAGTATGACACTTACTCCAACACAATGATGTACGTGTACACTGGAGGATACTGGGAGGGCAAAGCCAAGGGTGACTTTGGTCGAGACCTCGTTAATATTTTTGAGACATAGCAGATATTTCTAATTAGAATAGAAAATATTATTATAAATTATTATGATTTTAGTGTTTGGTGTATAATATTATATTATGTCGTGTTCACTTTTAATTTCATAATAGTTTGTTTGGCTGATCAGATAAATATTATTTTATATTATTGGAGTATGCGTTGTATGTTGTCATGAAACCACATTTTATTTACTATAAACAGATACATCCGATGAATGACCAGTGCAGTGTAGTCTACGTAGAACAAATCAATATTTATGTAAATTTGTCTGTTGCACAATCTCAATGTAAATTTGTCCGTTGCACAGTCTCATACTCAGAATTAACTTGAGTCTCTGCAAAACACAATGCAAGCATCTTTACAGTATGTTCATCAACTTACCTGCATCTTGTGTGGATGTTTCATATAGTATGTTAGTTAGTGTTTGACCTTCCCACACGTCACTGCCAGTTGCAGCTTGCTGTGTGTTGACCCGGGCTAGTGGTACTGGTGTCTCGTAGTCATATGGTACAGTTGGTTTACCATCTGTCAGAGTGTAGGCACTGTAGTGTGTGGGTAGGTAATGTAAACTTATGTTGATGGGTACCATATGACGCATTCAAACAGACATTAATTTTTGTTGTTGTCTACCTACAAAGGATGTTGGGTCATGTGCTTACACACAAAGACGATTTGTATTTGTATTAACACTAAAATCATTAATGCACACACATACTCATCATTAGTAGCATCTTGAGGCCCGTTCTGTGCAGTACTCTGTGATCTGAGATTAGCAGAATTCAGAACAAGTCAACAAAGGCATATTGTAACATACCTATGACATTGCTTGTTATAATACTTCTTCCTAACTATCACCACGACTACAATGACACTCACGACAGCGCACAGTATGATTGCTAGTACTATCACTACTATCACTGCCACAATCGCTCCTGCTGCTTGAGACTGAGAGGCTGACCCATTGGTCACACCAGTGGTTATAATCAGTTCTGGTGACCGGGGTCCCTCTCCCTTTATAGTACTAGCTGACACACTAACATAGATAGAATTCCCAGGAGTGAGTCCTGTCAATAGATAGCTAACGGTGCTGGTTTGTCTTGTGATTTGTGAGTTCCTGATGTAGATGTTATAATGCGTTATTACTCCATTAGGCAAACGAGGAGGCTGCCATAATATCTGCATAGAATAATCAGTACTGTTGAGTGTGGTCACATTTACGGGTGGTCCACCAGGTACTACAGAAATGGACACTGTCACTTTCAGCATAGAATTATTACTCTGATACAACTAATAACACTTAAGACAATCTGTACACTCGCTGACTAATAACACTTTATTCTAATAACTCACCATCTTGCAGTGTGGTAGCAGCCATACAAGTAGCAGGACCCACTCCATTGGTTACCCAGTGTGGAGTGATACAGCACGAATAATTAGTGTATGGTGTTAAACCGGTAATATTCACTGGTGACGATACAGCTGCGATTACTGGTCGCTCAGAGGAGCATGATACATTGTACTTGCTGATGTTACCATCAGCAGTATGGTTGACAGGAGGATACCAGCACAGGGTCAGACCAGTCTGTAGTGCCTTCACACTGATATTCTGCACACCATCTACAAGCAATATTAACAGTAGCACCATGATTATCATGCTACATACCGAGGCATCGTAAGCCGTCAGTAGCTAAAACACTGGTAACAGGACAGCGGCACGCATATGACCCATTGTTACAGTACTGGCTAGCTTCACACCCTATCATAGTTGCATTTTTGCACGGACTATTATCTGTGGAATAAAACAGTAACTACATTCGTTATGATTAATGCACTCCGGAAACTTTATTTTCATTGTTGACTTTCCTTTTAGTCATGTAACTTACCTATAGTACAGTTTGGCGGAAGGGTTCCAGGTAGACAAATACAGTTGTTAGGAGAATAACACTTTTGATTCACTCCACATCCTCCTTCACATTGAGCTGCAGAGAAAGGATAGTTACATGATAGTGATGTTTGACTGATGTTTCTACACAATATTGCACTAAGGGGGATGCTGTACATCAACTACAGTTCCTTGCTAGCAGGATACAAAATTACAATAGACACTCAATGCTTACGAGGGCAGCCCATCTCCATTGGTCCATATCCATTGCAACATCTCTCTACCGTTGTGGTTTTTGTGTAACTCTCTATAAACCTCACATTTCTATGTAGCACCATCACGACAACACATTAGGCAACGGTATCAATCTACTATACAGTATTACCTTCTGCATGTAAAAAATATAAAACACCTGAACCGAACGCGATGTGTTACTATTCGATAGCCTACGCTGGTATGTGTAACAGTGGTGGTACACGGAGACTGGGCCCTGCAGTTATGGAGGTATCCGGTAAGTTACAGTGCAGAATATGTACGCCGACTCACCCTGACTGCAGTAATATCGCAGCAGACAAGAAAAGAAACGATCGAAGGATCACAGACATAGCGTGTAACGACACTGTCCAGGCTATAGCGCTAGTACATGTACTGGAATTAAAGTGACATTGCGTAGATTTTATTGAATCGCACTATGTAAAGTGAACCCCTGGGGGCGTGTCCCGAGACTGAGTCCTGGCTACGACATCAACAAGATTCTCACTAGGCGTGCTCCTACTATTTAGGCTTTCAGCGCTAGCATCATGAGTTGTCAGTACTAGTGTTAGTCTCTTCTTCGTCCATTACAGTACTACCAAGTATCATGTGGTCAAATCATACCTGAGTGATGGACTTGACATTTTGCTGTCTGCGATCCTCAACCTCTTTAACTATTTTAAGCTTTCATTTTTTGAATGTTTATTCTTTTGATTGGCTAACATATAGAATACTACTAATGAGTTCAAACTGATAGTGATCAAAAAAGTAACAGGAACAAGTCAAGTAAAAAATGAAAAGCGTACGGATGACTCGATCATCTTGAAAAAGTAAAGGAACAGGATGGAATAATGCTTGCAAATGTAGAAGTCCCAAGTATCCCTACATTAGCGGCTTGTTGCGATGATCAATGTGCAACTGACAAATGCGGAATCCTCTTCCTATACATTTACAACAGTCGAATACTTGGACTGCGTCCTCCAAACACAGCTACCTGCAGCATATTTAAAACTGTCAACTACTTCATCAGACTGCATCCTCCTAAACACAGATACCTCTAGTTATTTACAACCGTCAATTAATTCATTGGACTGTGCATGTCCTCCAAACACAGATACCTCTACAACTGTCAACTACTTCGTCGGTCTGCGTCCTCATTCAAGCCGCTGATGTAGGGATACTTGCATAATAATTCTTTCATCTATTCCCTGGTCTGAAATTCTCCCATCGTGCCCTGATACCTCCTGGATGATCTTCAAAGATCTTTTCCTCCGCACCATGCACATCTGTATCCCTTCCAAAATTTATTTTCCTTCCACTCTCCCTCCTCACCCCTGGCTCAATAACAAAGTTCTACGTCTAATCAAACAAAGGAATTCAGTCTTCCGTTCTGCTAAACGTTCTGGTTCTACTTCCCTCCTCTGCCGCTATCGCTCCCTTCGTAATAAAGTTGTCTCTTATCTTAGAAAACTCAAATCTTGTTTCTTTAAGTCTCTCTCTTCTAACCCCAAATCTTTCTGGCCCACAATAAGTAAGCTACGAAAAAAGCGTTCAACAATCCCTATACTCTAACCTTTAATGACGTCTCGGCCTCTACTCCTGCTTCTAAGGCTGATGTTCTCAACTCGTACTTCTCTTCCTGTTTTAACACCTCCTCTCCTCCTCTCTCTTCTCCATCCACTCCATCCACTCCACCTCCTCCTATCTCTACTCCTCCCTCCCTCTTATGCTCTCCCGAGAATGTTTTTGATCTCATCCTCAACTCACCCACAGCTAAGTAGAGGTGATTGAAAACATACCTTCTTTACTAAATCTGGTGATCTTCACTAACAGCTGCTATATGAACACGAGTTCTTCACTGTTTTATAGCTGTATGATTGAACTAACAAGAGGTGTGATTTTGGAACTGTAGAGCAAACCATGCGCCCGTGGCAGGTAAAAAGATGCCGACTCTCGTTGAACGCAGAAACGGCATTTTGGGTGTGCGTGGGCGTTGCAAATAAATCCTCAACGCAATCGAGAACGCAATAATGTATTTCCCGTACGGTTGCGATTCGACTGCATACATTGACAAGAGAAACTGTTCCAGTGTCAATTAAGAATTTACTCGGAGTCGCTAGTAGTACTGATGAAGAGCTAGCTTGCGCATGACTATAAGTGTAGGAGTAGTTTAACAGTACTTTTATTAAGAGAAAATGCCATTTGCATGAGATCAAAATTCGCGATTTTGATAGCACTGATCGCGACCATTCGCGATCTTGCATGAGACTAAAGTGCGGTAAGTTGCATCATACTATAATCTGGTGGACTTTATGTGTAAGGATGCTGTGATAGCACTGATCAAAATGAAGAAATTGACGATTCATAGTGATCTTGAGACTAAAGTGCAGTAAGTTACACTGATGCTAATCCGGTAGACTTGAAGGGTAAGAATGCTGTGAAAACACTGAAAATGCCATTTCTTTAGAGACTTGGACTTAAGTGCAGTAAGTCGCATACTAATCTGGTGGACCGGGTGGCGCTCTCGATCGGCTGCGGGGATCGGCTGCTCTGTAACATTAGTGTCACGCCCACGGAAGGTCATCCCGCCGTTATAGTTTTCCAAACTGAACTTGAGCTGCTTAAAAAAATGAGCGACTGCAAGATTAAAAACGTGCCTTCTCCAGATGACTTCGATACCGAACTTGTTGAAGCTGGAGATAAACTGGTTGTCGTGGACTTCCAGGCTACGTGGTGCGGTGCGTGCACCACGTTGTGGTGCACAACGTTATCGTAGAGTCACCGACGTTGTGTTTCTCAAGGTAGACGTGGACAAGAATGACGAGATCGCAGATAAGTACTCAGTATCAGCGATGCCTACGTTCCTGTTTATTAAGAATAAAGAAAAACGAGATTCGCTTGAAGGAGCCAATGAAGCGAAGTTGAGAGATTACATTCAAAAGTATAAGTAAGATTTGACCATGTGCTTTCTGCGCTGTCTACCGGGACGGTTTATAGAGTATAAATAGATTAGAAAAGACTTGTAAACATTGTTATAGTTGATTATTAGGGAGACACGGTAGTGTCTCCCTATGTAGGGTTGAACGAGAAAACAAGATGGCGGCTACATACAATGTATTAGCGTTCAAACGCTGATATTTCGCCTGGTGATGAATTTTATACGTCCAAAGACACTTAAATCTGCTATCTGGCGTTGCCCCATCTTACAGTAGCAAGGAGATTGCTCGAGATTGTTACTAAAGTGACGAACCTGGAAACGGTGAAAATCGAATTTCGTCATCTTCGTTTTCTTCTTTCTTTCTTCTTTCTTCTTTCTTTCTTTCTTTCTTTCTTTCTTTCTTTCTTCCACTCGCCTAGCACCTTTACGTGAGTAGTGCCGAGACCAAAACACCCACGAACAGTCGTGAAATTCTCCTGGCATGTGCCTTTTGAACTTAGTTTTTAGCGAAACGGCGATATAAATTCCGCGATTTCTCGATCGTGATCCATTGTCAGCTAAGTGTTAGACGCCATTAATAATTATAGTGATTGCGCAATACGCACGTGACCAAGCTGTGGTTAGCGCACGTGACCAAGAGTATCGCCACGCCGTATAGATCACGGAGAACACAAATTTGTCTGGAGTCTTCGAAGAACGGTAAGCTAGCAAGCGCAGAATCACCATTCTGCCTTGCCAGATAATTATAACCGCCGTAAACAAGTGTGGGCGGGGCTCGTATGCACTGTATTCATGCATGCGTAGGCGAGCTGATATCTACAGCATAACAATTATTTAGCTACAAGTTTAGAATTGTTAATAATAAAGAAAAGCCATCAACAACAGGAAAACCAAACCAATGGTGGAAACAAATATGGCACAGTAATTGCATGATATTGAACTGTACTTCACTGAAAAAGAAAAAAGGACACAAACAAGAAAATTAAAAAGATTTCTATCGAAATCAAAAGGATGTAGGGTTGTGAAATCTACCACTGGTCAACAATGTAAACTAACAAGGAACAAGCATGGAATGGTAACACGATTGACTTGCTAACAGACCATAGATCCCTACATCAGTGGCTGTACATAAGCTGTCACAAGCGGAATGCATGTCAGGTGTCAGTCAACAGCAACAAGCTAAGCTGAACTAGCTATAGTCAACTACAGCAGCCACTGATGTAGGGATCTATGGTCTGTTAGCAAGTCAATCGTGTTACCATTCCATGCTTGTTCCTTGTTAGTTTACATTGTTGACCAGTGGTAGATTTCACAACCCTACATCCTTTTGATTTCGATAGAAATCTTTTTAATTTTCTTTTATTAGTAGCAGTTGGTGAGGTCACTCTACGATAATGTCTGTGGCGTACAGTTTGCTGTAGTGTATACGTGTGCGGACGAGAGGGAGGTGGGGTCACCATTAGCATCCGTGAAGTGGGCACAGCTACAGTCAGTGGTCTTGATCTGATATTGGTCATTGACTGACAGCTGTTAGAGATCTAGCATGACACGACCGTGTGAGGATGCATGGGAAGCTGACCTTAGTGTAGAAAGAAAGTCGTCACTAGCTGATATGCTCATGGAGGAGGTGTGAGGAAGAGTTTTATATCTATAGTCCTGAGTGCACACACAGGATTCCCACAAATCACCTGACTAATACCTGAAGAGGAAGATAACCAAGTGAGGGAGAGAAGCTATGCAAGTGTACCATGAGTCAGGTCACTGCTGTCTTCAAGATTTGCATGAGGGGATACGGCAGCACTGATGACTGGTGAAGGTGATAGTGGTGATGATGATGATGGAGAAGCTGCACCTATAGTTGGTATAGTCTAGAGGAGATCTTGTTCCTTTACTTTTGCAAGCATCATCCCATCTTGTTCCTTTCCTTTTCAAGAGTCATCTCTACACTTTTCAGCTTTTTTGATTTTTTACTTGACTATCGACTGCTTTGAAATCTTCTGCGAATGATCAGAGTCTCTCGAACCAAGAGCAAAAACTTGGTCTCAATACAAGCATCATAATACCTTCAAATTCTTAATATTTCACCACAAGGAAGTGAAGGTACTATTACAATCAAAGGCTTGTGGTGGACGTCAAGATCAGTACATCACCGAAAAATTAATTGTAGAACCCTTTACAATATTTTATTGCCAGGAAATGAAGTCTTAGCAGACCGTAGGTTCAATGTGGAAGATGCTTTTAGATTTCATAGCATCATAGTGGTGCTGGATTCGTTGGGAATTAAAGTGACGTTTTTTTTTTTGTTTTTTTTTGGCATAAGTTATGGATACATTGCGTAGATATACCTGCGCAGAATTTTCTGAGACACGCCTGTATACTCACACCATAGATAATCTTATTATCATTGCCGATAGGCAATGATATGTAGGGATGACATCGAATTAAGATGGCGGCTACTCATGTGTGAAAATTAGTTTTTATTGGTAACTACATGTATAAATAAACACACAATAACAACAGAAATGAGTGCACATGTATTCAGCGTCTTGGTAAGCTAGTTATTGACACTCCAGCCAGGTGTCGAGCAGTATTAACAGCATCTTGAGCTGCATTGACATGTATCAATATTTCGATCATGGCTTCTCGATACTGCTTGAGTTCATCGTCAACAGAGGAACAGTCAGTGCTGGCTGCCCTAGCTGTCCTCAGCCCTGATATTAGAGTCTCCAGTCCTCCTGTGTGTGATGGTGGAATGGAGTTGCTGTAGCGATGTCTGCTGGGAGCCAGTTGACGGTTTAAAGTCTTTTCTTCTTTTATGTCTCTTTCGTGTTCCTGATTGATGTTCAAAGTGTAAAACATTTGATCATCAGTCCTTTCAGCTCTGTCATGTGTTGCCTACAGGAAATTAATGATAAACCATGCAGTAATTTCCTTTTATGTTAGACCATGCATGTTATACCAAACTACATAATTTCCACACAACAATTTTTGTGCATATTGGCGGCCAACTACTCACCTGCTTAGCGGGCTGCACATCGAGCATGCGTGCGACTGCCTCCCGCACTATGAAAGCCAGATGAAGCATGTTGCTCACTGAAAATCACTCATATACACTAAAATTTTTAACGAGTTGCGAGATTTTTAACAACACTCCCGGGAACTGCTCCATGGATACACAGACGCTTTATCGCGTCTCCGACCCGTCACACGATGACAGCAGCCCATGCACGTGGCAGGCTAGCCATACTACATTGGAATGCAACTCAGTTATCCGCAGCCAAGTTGAATTTTTCCCGCTAAAATGAATAAAATTAATTATTCATGACTAATGAGTCACATAAGTCTATGATTCAGGATCGGGTAGACACTTTAAAGCTTCTGTGGCAGCATGCTTGGCAGCAACCAATGATCGTTCAGCCTGAGCAAGATGCAGCAACACCTTGATCATTTCTTCCCAGTACTGTTTCAGTCCACTCCGCTTCTTTTCCAGCGGTGTATCGTTGCAATCGGCAGCAGCACACTCTATAATCATGCTTTTAATATCAGAAATCCTAGTATCAGCAAACTGTTGCTGAGCAATAGTTGGTGTGAGTGTATTAGTAGCTGTGTTTTTCCGGTGCTGTCTGCGAACTTGCTTTCTTCGTCTTCTTCCATGTATTGGTGCATTCTCCTTGATCATTGTTCTTTTCTCTTCTTCTGATCTTCTCTTCTCATCATCTACTCGTAGCTTCTTCACTGGTAAAGAGATCAAGCGGGGTTCAAACAGGTCCATTTCTTCATCATGTCTTTCATCTGCTTCATAATGCAGTTTTTCAGTGTTACATTCTAGGTCTGCATTAGGAGGCTGGTCAGATCAGAATAGCACATGACATTATTTTGCGCAATATTATTTTTTAGACTTACCTCATCTGCGTGATCTTTGCTAAATACGCGTAATGCAGCCTCGCGCATCATGTAGACTAGGTTCAGCATTGGTGCAGGTGCAGAGATACGCACGATGAGAGAAAGTGCTCGAAAGAGACACAGACACTTGATTAATTTTAAATCGTTGTCATCACGATGACTTAGCGCGCAGTACGCGTAAAGCGCGCCATAATAATAAACTGCAATAATAATAAAAATTAATTAATTATAATGTAGAATCAACAAAAACACCACAGACTTGTTTGTGCTGGGTTACAAGACAATCTACATGTGATACTCTGGCTATGACAGAACTGATACATTTTGAATAATAATTATGTGTTTGAACTGTGTGCAAGACTAATAATTTAGGTTACAAGGAAAAACCAAAATTAGAGTAGTTAGCATAGTTACGGAGGAATACCACCACCACTTCAAAGATAAAGTCATACTGCTCCTGTAAACAAGAATAGATCAGTAATATTACCCTAACTAACTGACCTGTGTAGTTATAGCTCCAGGTTTCTGCATTCTCACACACTTCACCGCTTGGAACACATCAACCACACCCTCTGCCTTGCACTGCTCCAGCACATTACTGATCACACAGTACAGTGCCGAGCGACTCACTGTGTCACTAGTGGGGAGATACTAATGTCATGATCTTTGTTTGCGCGTTATAATTACCTGCAGTGCAATATTACAGGTCCACCTCCTGTCTTACGGCACACAGCTTGTACAGACTCCATTACACTAAGGATCGTGTTGATGTTACTAGCTATTCCACTGGATGGCCATGACTTTACATGCAGCTGGACTACATTGAGTGCTGATTCCTGATCCTAAACAAGGAATGAGATTGTGATTTATAGACCTAATAAGGACACAACTCCGAATTTCATTTTGGGGCACTTATACTATGTCATGTATCCTCAATTAGTTGTTTCCATGTACAAGTACATCATTCTCACACCTTAGCCTGCACTTTCAGATTCCTCCTGATCACACCATCACTACCTGCCGTCACCAACTGTACTCTTACTGTGAACTCGCCAAACTCTCCCCACTCATCATCAGGCCAAAACTGGCTTATGGTCTACAACAGAGATTTTGATAATGTGAACCTTTATCTAACTGGTACTCACCTCATCTTCTTCCAAACAGCATAAAGTAACAATCACAGCCACCTTATAATCTACCACCATACGCAAGAAGTCTTCAACTGTGTTCTTTAGTGGACTCTGGGCTATTATGAAAGTCTTCTTTTCACGATAACCCTGTGCCGCGATCACCACAGAAGTTATAATAAACTGAACATGTGTACTGCTTACATTGACAAAACTAGCATGAATGTATCGTGAAGAATGTTTTAGTGGAACTCGCCAATTCTCATCTACAGTAAAAAAAATGGTCAATAATTTTATTGCTTGCTATAATGTACTTGGCTCCACTCACTGGGCAGATAGTCATTGGTGCGATTTTTATCAGGAAAACTGAGCGCTGTAGCAAACCATCCTTCATTAGGACTACGAGTGACTTTGGACAACAACTAAAACAACAAAATAAGCAACAACAAAATAAAACAATAAACAATAACTTGTACCAACCTCAAACTGATCTTGCAGTTTGTATTTGTTGTTGGAATCGAGTTGCTTGAGTGCTGCTAGCTCAGCAGTGAATCCATCGGTAGGGACCTCAGTCTCACCACACGTGATCTTCTCCAGTATAGCATCATGTATGAATATGTATTGCCGCTACAATAGACGCATAAGAACATGCAGTCAGTAAGTCACACTAATATACCTCACTCTGCACCATCATCATTCTCTGCTGTCTCAACCTGGTCACTATCCCAGTGATATCAACAGCATTCTCTTCCTTCACCTGATCCAGTGCCAAGTTGATGGCTATGAAGGTTCCAGTACGACCCACACCTGCACTACAGTGGACCAACATTGGTGGATCATAATCACTCCAGTTAGCAATCACTCTCTTGTGAAGCATCATGAGTGGTGTACCGTACTCTGGTACACCATGGTCAGGCCATGATGTGAATTGGTAATGAGTCACAGTTAAACTGTTATCAGGGTCTTCCTTCAGCTAAGGATAAGTACTTGACTCATGTTTATAGCGTACTACTCTGACTTACAAATAGCACAATAGTTCGTATGATGTAATCAGGTAGAACAATCTCACTGGTTAGCCTCACAATAAATGGAGCTATATCCATCTCCTTGTCCTGGTTATTGGCAGGCCAGTACTGCTCACACTTGGATTTACCAGCATCCATCAGATTAGTAACCATGACGATACACCTGCACTTCTCCTGCCACACTATTCGCCACATGTCAGCTAGTGTATGCTTCATAGGACCTGTATAATAGAGTGTATATAGTTGTATTGAGCATATTACGACTATTAACCTTGACAAGCAATGAATTTCCTGGAAGTAAAATATCCCTAGAGAAACAAGTGAGCTAATAGTACACTGTGCTGTTAGTAACACACTCACATCAATATAACTTGCATTGACAAACTCATGCTTGTGAGTTCCATTTGGTTTCAGTATAACTCTGTTGTCATTATCTATCAATTAATTGTAAACAAGTCAATGCATTATGCAAACAGGACTACACCAAACAAGGTGAGCTGCAGTATATTTCACTAGGACAGACAAGCTTACATGTTGTAATGTTAACAAATCTGTTCAAAGTCCTGTTTCTCTCACTGAACCCAATGGACACCTGCTTTTCACTACCAGTGTACAGCTTCTATATAACATAAAATTAATAGCAAATATAATTTATTATTGGTAGCAAATGCAAAGAGTCAGCACCTGAAACTGAGCAGAGAACTCAGTGTTGTTGTGGGCGTGGCATTTTGACACATACTCACTCATCTCGTCTAGTGGGATCTTATTGATGGTTGGTATACCGTGGTGGAATTGGGAGTCTGACAGAGAGGCAACAGTGGTAGAAGGAGTGTCCTCAGTGTGTTGGTTACCAGCTGCATTGAGCATTTTTAGTTCTGTGGGAGAGGCTAGTGTACAAGCTCATACCATCACACTTTCAATACCTGTACAATCATAATATCCACCATCACTATCACTGCGCACTAGAGACTTGTCCGAGACCAACCTAGATCTGCATGATGGTGATGGTGTGATGGTGTGATAGTGTGACTGACGTGACAGTGTGACTAACCTGACCACTATAACCAAAAGGACGACAACCACTAGCACCGATACTATCACACCGACAGCAGCTGTAGATATCCCGACAGATATTACCAGCATCGAATCATCTAAAATGAAAAATCAAAGTTCAACTAAAACACTAGAACAGCATATCCATGTAAGATATTGAAAGATACCTGATGGTGTTGGTGTCGCAGCACGGATAACGGTTAGCATTTCTTCGGCGCTGTACGGTCCTAGTCCTTGTTTGTTTCTACCAGCTACACTGACACTGTATTCGCCGGGCTCTAGGTTAGGTATAGTAACATTGAGCTCATCAGTCACATTGAGCAGCTGTTTTTCACTGTTGGTGTACATGACAGTATAACCAGTGATGTTTCCGTTACGATTGTTGCAAGGTATCTCCAACCACTCCATTGATATGGAAGAAGAATCATCTGCTGCAGCTCTGACAATCATTGGAGCACGATCAGGAACTATACATGCAAGAATATCAGTACTAAGCCGCACATTAGTAATTCATACCTTCTGCTGGTGTTGGGAAATATTTTGTGCTGTTTGTTGAAGAGCTCAGCATATTTTTAGCTTGCACACTAATCCTATATTTCTGTCCTGGTAACAGCATTGTGATCAAGTAGGTGGTGGTTCTAGTAGAAGTACTGGGTGATGATCCACATGTCAGGGACTGCAATGTAATACTGTATTCAGTAACATCAGTCATTGTCGGTGGACTCCACGATATATTATAGAAGGAGGGTTGATTGTGAGGAGAGATAGCTATATCACTGACTGGACCGGGTTCTGCAAGTAAGGAGAGCAGGTAATGATGCTAGATTTGAATAATCCCCTCACCTGTCAGCCATACTTCCACTGGGTCACTGAGCATTGATGGTAGCTCAAGATATGATACCATTCTGATAGTATAGTGTTCCTCAGTCAGGCTGCTAATTCTTGCTTGGTCAATGTTCCCTCCTCCAATAACGTTTGTACTACTATTATCACTATTACCATCATTGTACACAATGACATAGCCGTCAGCTCCATCATTCTTGAGTGGAGTCCAGTGAACACAGATTTCTGACCTACTAATAATGGTTATCACCTCTATAGTTGGGGGTCCAGTGGGAACTACAGAAGTTAGTAATTTTGTTACACCATAGTAATAACACTTACCATGTACTGCGATGGTATCACTAGCAATCCTCAAGCTACCTCTATTGAACACAGCGAAATAGTTCAGTGATGAAGTAATATTGGTCAGTAATACAGTCAGATTGAATATATCCCCCTGTCCCTCCAGAGATGTGTTGGTTATAAAGTGTGTTGAGCTGTCTATGACAATGCTACCATTCTCCCTCCACTCCACACCAAACTGCAGGCCCTCCACTTCCCATGAAATAGTATAGTTCACTTGCTGTAGACTGTCTCTATCACTGAGCAGTGTCCAGGTCAGGTTTCCAATACTGACTATAATATGTAAGAAACACATCACATCACATCAAGAGGTACTTACAAGACCTGTACTTATATAAATTGCTACACAAGCTTACCATTTACAGTAATCTGACTAGCTGGTCCTAGTAGATCACTGTAACCCCTCACAGCCAGCAGATCGTCATCTTGAATAACATAAGTGTTATTAGAAACAAAAGCAGTATTACTCTCTTCATTCATTAGCGAGTAGCCGTACACCACATAGCCACAGACCCCATCCAATGGCGTCCATGATAATACAGAGTCATTATTGAGCAGCATTAGGTTACTGGGAGCTGCAGCTGGAACTATACACACAATGTTGTTAAGTATAAACACAATGACAGTGACGTGTTACCTCGTATGTATGTTTGCAGTGTTTCAGTGTTGGTGTCTGTCCTTGCTACACACTTCCACATTGGGTTACCAGTGTGTGGAGTATCCGGGTCCCACTGTACTACTGCACTATAGTCACACAGCTCAGAGGTGTTGGTTGTGCTGTTAGTCAGGTTGGATATCAGTGAATTCAGAGTGTTCTCTGATATGATAGTGACATCGTTAGCCCCACAGAGAGCCAAACAGTGTACAGTATAGCTCTGTGGTATTGTTGATACATTATTACTTGGCGGTGGGTCTGTGTAAATGGCTCGGGCTATCATGTTGTCTGTAGAGAACAGTAAATAATTCAATACATAGTTACTGTTTCATATTCATGAGACACAGGTGCATTCAGAGCTTAATACGTATAGAACAACAGCAATATTTGCTCATATCTTATAACTATTATCATAGACATAGTTTAACTTACTAGTCACTAATACAGTGATACTGTATCCACTATGGGTGCAGGTATAGCTACCCACTTCACTGGCAGTAGATAGTCGCAAGCTGATAACATTCTGTGACAGTGAGCAGTTGATAGCTCCAGTGCTAGTATTAGTGCAATTGGTTGTTCCATCTGGACCAGTCCACACTCCTTCTCCACTAACTTCAGTACTGTTACCAAAACCACACCTTACTGATGTATTCAGATGACTGATCTGAGCATTATCTGGCAGACAGAACTCATTGTACATCAAATAGATACCTGCAGTATAAACCTCAGTTGAAGTACAGAACACATTATACTTATCATACCATTTTTAGGAGGGCAGTTGAAGGATGCAGCTACTGAAAGGCAGCTTACAGCTAAGACTAGCAGAGCTCTCTCAATCGCCATCTCGACGCTGAGCAGATATTGAAACTGTTACAAGTCGTGTTGTTATGGTAAAATATTATTACAGTGGGATTAATAGTTTGTAATAATTGTCTGTAGTTTGAGAACACACTGAATGATTGGTAATTCAAGTCGTAGTACGCATTTGGACAACATTGTACAGTGTTGTGTACAGTGAGTTGAGGATATTGTTAATACAGTATCCACCAACACCAATCAGACATCACATGATGATCTTATACAACACTATATAGCGACACTATACGTAATTTTGGTACTATAGTTTAATACTGGCTTGTTCTAGTCTCTTCATTTGTGACTGAAATTAACTTCTCAGCTACCTGACTGAACCCAGTAGGATAACTGTAGAGCTGTGTGTTAGAGAGTATAGTGATAGAGCACATTTTTGATTTTAGTTTGAAATGTTGGTTTTTGAACTGTTTATCGTGAGTGAATTATACTTGAAACAAAAATAGTCTGAGATGAATGTGTCATGATAATTCAAATCCAGCATTAGATGTGACAGCATAGATCAGTTTCTCCTTGAGAATAGCTTTTTTCTGATAGTTTGGTAATTTCAGCAAATTGAAGCACGTTGATGCAGTCGGCAGGCGTGCTTTAGCTCCAGTATTGAAGCCTAGCAACCCTCTCACAGCTCCACCTACTGTTATCTGATCCTCCTGCAGACGAAAATTACATCATCCAGTATGTTTGTGTGTGTGTGTGTGCGCGTTTGTGTGTGTGTGTGTGTTGGGGACTAACCTCGTCCTTGGTGTCTACTAGCCTAATAGAGAAGGGTGGGTCTAACTGACTGAAACCCAGCAGAGGAGGCCGGGAGCAACTAGTGACAAACTGTAGAGTGTGATGTGAGTGACTAGTGATAGAGGTGGTACTTGCTATACCTTTAAGAATGATGCTTTTTGTTTACTAGTGAATTCAGTTTTCAACATATTCCACAGCCACATTATAACACGATGTTTGTCATGGTAACCACCATAATACACTGTGTGTTGTCTGCAAGTATGGAGGCAATCACTTGAGGAGGGCAAGAAAGTGCTTTCATGTTGAAAGTCCAGTCATGTTGAGTTTGTCATTCTCAGTATTTTATGTGCAGTGTATCACATACAATAATAGTATCCATCAGGAGCGCTCCTGTTTCCATGTTCTTACCTTAAGTCGTTGACGTCTAGTTCAACATCGTCGCCCGATATCACTCTTTGTAGTTCCCGAGGCGTGAAACAAGCCAGCCATGATGGAGGCACTATGCTGTGAAATCCTCTCAGGAAGGCTGAACACTGCTGCTTGATCTGTGTGTGCATCTTGTACAGCGCCATACGATGGACATAGTTGATCCTTTTAGGCAAGATGAAACGATGAAAGCGGAACAGTAACTGTAACATTATCGTACCTATTTTCATTAGTGACAGGTACTCCACTTCCTCCTGGTATTAGCTCATATGTAACAGTCTACAGTGATACCAGTACATACTAAAGCATTGAGCACCAAACACGATTCACCTTCCCCATGAACGACTCATCAAAGGAGAATGTTAAGCAAATGTCTTCAGCGTCTTCACAATGCTGTGCGATGGTGATAACATAAAAGAATCCATCACAAGACAACACATGTACCTTCACATATTGTAGAGATTTACTGAGCTCAGCATCAAGTGAGTACAGCTCATCTAAACTGCTGTAATGGAGTGAGTGGGTTTGCTTAGCTAGTTGACTTAAGAAGAACGAGGCAAACGGCACCTCCAGTACAATACCCTGAGCAAGAGATGGTAAGAAGAGTATAATAGAATCAACAGAGCCTACATACATCATAGACAGCCTTAGCAAGCATGCGTCCCATGAACTCCAGTAGCTGTAGATGGTTGTCGTGAATATGGCTGGTTTGTGATGGATACAGAAATCCGTCACTGTTAGTCTGTTGTAGAAAACCCATAAGAGATAGAACTAGTATCATATTTTTAGACCTTGAAGAGGTTGAGGTCAGGATTGAATGCTTGCCTAATGGTCTCTTCTAGGAACTCTTTGAACACGCCAGTTTCATCAATACCAGCCTCGTCTAGACCCTGTGCACGAGAGTACGATGACCTCCATCATCACTCCAGCACACACTCTTACCTGCTCATTTATGAACTTGACTCTCACTGTGCCCTTGATAGCGGTTGGCGATAATGATGACAGTTGCTGGTAACCGTCCTGAAGTAATCTGCTACGATGGATATTGATGTAAGTAGCAGGGACTCTTGCACTGCGATGGTCTATACCTAGCGATCGTCTATCATCAGCTATATGTTGGTAGAACACCTCCACTCTCTGTTATCATACAGCACAGATCACAATCGAACCTGTGTGCTATAGTTACCTTTCTATGTGGTATGACGTGTGGTATATATTGCAACAGTTCGACCGCTCTTTTCTGACGAGTGGTCCATTCCGATAAAAACTTGCCAGCATTCACTGTCCTGAACAGGACAGTACACATCATCATACCATTCTCTGGACAGTGTCTCACTTGATGTCCCATGTGTTTAGTCCAGTGAATCTTCTCCTGCTGTCTCTCTGGTGTAGCAATGCTAGCAGAGAGTGACAGGCTACACAGACAGGACTGCTCTTGACTGCCATACGCTGATCCCATATCACATTGTACACTACATGGTTCAACAGGCTACTGATATCAGATAGCTTAGCTAGTGGAAAATATCGCTCCTCATGTAGCTCCTGGTCATCGAGAACACTAAAACAAAAATTTGATGTGAAGGTTTGTTCTGTTTGTATGACTAACTTGAGCAGATATTGAGTAACTTGACAGAACAGTGTCAGTACTGATGTGAGCCGGTCATTGTGGACTATAGCCTGAGTGATTGCCTTCACATCGGTACCACACCCACATCTTAGGAAGTACCACAGCTTAGCTGGCAGCAGAGAGCAAGCACAGCTCAGGCCCACTAGTATGTCCGATGCTAGCTGAGGCAACACCGCCACACACTGGGTATAAAACGCAGCTACCTGGTAGACCTCATTGATAACAGACTGCTCCAGTGTTCGAGTGGGCAGTGAGAGCAGCTTCTTGAATACGCTAGAAAGTGATCTACCTACGAGTGTGCAATACGTGTTGCATGCGTACACACTACTCCATCCATCCACTTACTCTTTTGCTCTGAGTCAACGTGAGGTGTAAGAGCTAGTACAGGAGCAAACATGACCTCCACTACACTACGATGCCATAGCGAGTGTAACTGCTGCATCACGTGTACCAATCCATTCATTAGCCTGTATCCAGTGATAATACACTGCTGTATCACTGATACACTCACTCACTTGCTGTCAATAGTCTCGTCACACCATCCAAACAGCAAGTGCCAACAGCTAGTAGTGGAGTGGGTGGAGCTATGGGCGGGACTACACTGTGCAAGTAGATCACTGAGTACTGTCTGCATTTGAAGTAATATAACATTATGACACTGTAATATCATTACCAGATATTGCTGTCGATTCTTGGGTTTGGAGAGATACTGTAAAAGGTACCAGGAAGTTGCAATCAGTGGAAACTAAATTATCGCACCTCATTGGCATGTTTCCCAAGTTGCACGAGGTTGCCTGACATACGAGAGTGACACAAAACTAACACACCTCCCTCCCACCTTCACACTCACCCATTAGACACAATAGCAGTGTTGGTGATAGGTGTGGTCTACTGGTGGTCAGCACGGTGATACAATGTGACAACAGATTCACTCTGTTCAGCTGAGCCATCGTCTATATCAAACACACGAAACAGCTCAAACCAAATACAACAACAATCACACACCTCAGGAGCCATGTTGTTGAGATGAAGGAGACAGGCTGGAGTGGATAGCACATGACACACAAACCGCTCAGTGATCTTAACATCAAAGTTACATATTGCAATAGCACTAGATACAGACAACAATCACTCCTATACTGTGGGATAAGTGTACCGTATTCCCATTGCAGCTGATAACGTGTGTTTGGTGAGTTTTGGAAACCGACAGCCAAGTCCTTTGAGCAACAGTTCCTAGTAAAGATAAAATACTAGACTCAAGCACGAAGGAGTGAACAGCTAACGTGAAGGTATAGAAACAGCTTGTTATCCACTAGGTACTGCACCAGATTAAAGCACAGTTGATGCAGAGATGGTCTCAACGCATCTCCTATAGTAATTATGCGTACAAATCAGAATATACTATGATCTCAAATTTGCTGCTAACCTCCTTTGACAGTCAACTTCCACAGTGTATAGTCAGTGAGTGTGACAAACTGAACCAGTACATGAGTTAGTAAAAAATGATATATTTTCACATACAGTGTTTAGGTAGACAGTAAGTGCAGCGTCATCCTGAGGCATTCCAGGCTATAAGATTCAAACAAGTCAACTCACAGCCCTCCAATAGTCTTACCTTGAGCGTGTTGAAATGTGTACATACAGACAGCAACGTGGTCTTGACCTGACGGAGCCACCGCACTACACAGGTCTTGTCGAGAGCCAGAGATACATACCAGACCTGTACACATAGCAACACCAGTCTATCAAACTGATCATAATTATAATACCTTGACACTACTGCTTTCCATGCTTTTATTGACTGCTGTGCAGAACATCTGGAACAACTAAAGGACAAATAATGTGCGCACAATGACACAATGTGTATTCTAATCTGATTCTAATTAACCTTATTGTGAGGGTTTGTTTTACTGATGAATAACAGCTTCTGTCCATTGTGATAAAGTTCTTTAGCTAAAAATGCAAATAAATTCAATAGTAGACACTTATAGAGGATACATTGTAAACCTGTTTTTGGCGATAATAAGTAGTCACTCAGAAACACACTAACTTCATCACTGAAAGAAAATAGTAGTTAATTTTATTGACCTTTATATTTGACATTATACAGCTCACACACCGTAACCGGCATTGGACAGCTCTATAACACCTTCTGGCTCGATACCATTTCTGTTCGTAGGTAATTAACAGACATTAAGCTGTTTACATTCGATTGTTGCCTCTTAAAGTACCTGTATACGAAGTGCTGCTATATTTGTTCGCTGTTTGTCCTGCCGTGAGCTCCTAGCTTTGCCTTTGTCGTGGAGAAACTGCTCGAGAGAGCTGTCCATCAGGTATACCACGCCTTCTATTAATGTGACCACGCCTACATACCTGTTTTCCGCGCGCATTTTAAAATGATTTTTAGACTCCAACACATGGTCCAGTTCTCCCAACAGTCAATACGGAGCAATACCAGGTTCAAGACACATGATGATATTCGACCATGGACAGATCATAGCATACCAACACTGTTAATATACTGTATCTATGGACAAACCATAGGACAAACCTAGCTAGTTGTGAATGATAGCAACTCACTACAGCTGTATACCCAGTTGTAAGATAGCAACTCACTACAGCTGTATACTGAGTCAACAGTGGTACCAGTGTAAGAGCCAGTACTATTAACATAATTAATTTTTACTAATGTGAGTGTAACTGCTTCACTGGCAGCTGAACCAATAGCAATGGTACCCGGTATTTAACTTTACAAGGAATTTTCTGTATTGGAAACAAAGCTATGTTCCTGGTAGTTATGACGTCATTGAAACTGTTAGTGATCAAATAAATACAGCAGTTATAGCAAGCATTGAGATATCATACCACTGCTCTCTATCTCAAATAGATCTGGTCATTACGAGTTATGAAACTTCTACTGGTCCTGTGTGCTGCTGTGATAGCACTGGTGACAGCTGCTCCTGATGAAACTGCTTTTGGAGACCCTCCACAAGAACCTGCTACTAATGAGACTAATGAGGCTCATATACCACTAAGGAAAGGAGTAAGTAATTGTCTGCATGATGACAACAAAACAATGACAATTTTTTGAATTTGTTTGCTATTGCAGATCTACTTCATTGGTAATTCGAGGGTATGGCGCATCAACACTGATGGATCTTATGTGAGGGTGTCCTCTGGAAACTGGGCAGGAACCACATGCATGGCAATATATGGTGGAAACAGGATCTTCGCTGTACATCGTAACACTATTTACGAAGCGTTCGAAAAATCCTGGAAAGGTTTTGGGAATGGATACCGCACGGCATCTGCTCTAGTGCAGCTTGGGCGACACATGTATACTACTCGTGGTAGTAACAAATGCGGCCGATTGTATCGAATTACTATCACTAGGACGAGCTCCAGACTAGAACCATGGGGATCAACTGGAATCTACTCACTTGGTCTGACGACTGTAGCTGGAGGTGGCTACATAATTGGTGCTCAAACACATTGGACTCTTATTGGAGCAAATGGAGATGGATACACTATGAGGAAGGGTTCCTGTACCGCTATCACCACTGCATCAAATGGTGGTATATATGCCATCACTCGCGCAGGAGATATCCATTGGGTCAATGCTAGAAATGGACGCACAGAAAGAGTGACGAAAGGAGGCTTGTTCAGGGGCTCTCGTGGTATCACATGGTTCAAGGGATATCTGTATGCTATCGGGAGAAATAGAAGGTTTTACAGGATTGACGTAAACACCGGAAAAGCAACAATCCGAGGCACCTCGAAAAACTGGGAAGTTGCTGGAAAAATGGCTTCCATCCGTTGAATATAATTATAGTAACTCAATAGTAACAATCCTGTTAGAGTGAGCTGTTACTGCAATTTGCATTGAGAATAAAAATATTTCAGTCTATAATAAATTATTATAACTAAATAGTGAAGCATGCTTAAATTAAAAAAAACAATTCAAACAACTGTACAATCATGTATTATGTACTAAGAACAGGAGTTCTCATGAATATGAATCTTGCATACAGCACTGAGATATCCTACCACTCTACCTCAAATCGAAAATACCGGTCATTATGTGCTACTGGCAATTGCTGCTTAGGAAGCTTAAATGATGAACTCAATACTGTAGCCAGGAATTTAATGGGGAGGTTATTTTTTGTAAAAGTTTTTGAGCAGTGTAGGCAAAAATTTTGCCTAATTAATTATTCATGATGAGCGTGCCAATTGATTTTTGCAGCTCAGAATACCAGCTCTACAGTGTTAAAAAGTCAGTGTGGTGGCTCATCTCATCTATATGCACATTCTGTTTGACATTTCTAAGCTGAACTATTGCATTAGTGTATCCATGCTTTACGATCTACATGCAGTTTGCAGTTTATCTACATGCATGTAGATCGTAAAGCATGGATGCACTAATGTGTTAAGTCTCAAGGCCAGTCCTTGAAAAGGAGGTCCTTTTGTTGGCGGCGTAAAGCGCCACCAAAAATATAATTTTTTGATAATGTGCCTTCTTGTCATACGACTCTATATGCAGTGTATTGCAGTGAAACAGCATGTATAGACTAGTGTAGGTAGTTGTAAGAGACTGTTCACGTGCAGTGGACTACATGAAATGCTGTAACTACCTGGTACTCAACTATAGAGCATGAACATAGCTACCTGGAAGACAGCTTTAGAGACAACATGTGTAGCAAACCTTTCAGACTGCAACTGATCTCACTATCTGATTCCCCAAGAGAGAAAGAGCCAGAGAGAGAGAGAGAGAGAGAGAGAGAGAGAGAGAGAGAGAGAGATGATAGTTGACAAATTTGTTGAGTGACTGAGATCAGACAGGATGCTTCACATCTTAGGAAGCAAACTAGATACTATTGGTTTGAGAAAATGACAAATCAAGTAATTTGAGTATTATAAGAAAATTAAAAACGAAATCAAAAGGATGTACGTAGTTATGAACAAATCTACCACTGGTCCACAATGTAAACCAACAAGGAACAAGCATGGAATGGTAACACGATTGACTTGCTAACAGACCATAGATCCCTACATCAGTGACTGCTGTGGCTGACTATAGCTAGTTCAGCTAGTTGCTCTGTTGACTGACACCAGACGTGCATTGAATTGAATTCAGCTTGTGAAAAAATATTGATATTATGTACAGCTGGAAAAATACTGTAGCCAGGAATTTAATGGGGAGGTTCTTTTTCTAAAAGTTTTTGAGCAGCGCAGGCGAAAATTTTGCCGAATTAATTATTCATTATGAGCGTGCCAATTGATTTTTGCAGCTCAGAGTACTAGAGTATTAACTCAGTCAGTGTGGTGGCTCATCTTATCTGCACATTCTGTTTGACATTTCTAAACTGAACTAGTCCATCTATGCTTTACGATCTACATATAGGTTAGACGACGGATCGAGGCAACTACGGGATTTAGAGTGCCGCGGGAACCGATGTATAGACGTTCCGAGCGCGTAGCGCGCGCGAGGGCGTCTATTTCGGTTGCCAAGGCGCTCTAATTCCCGTAGTTGCCGATGATTCGTCGTCTAAGGTATTTATACTACAGCTACATGGCAACAATAAACCGACGCAGATATTTTTTGAAAAACAATGGTTGATGACCGTCCCAAAGCTGCTGAGTTCCTGCAGCATTAGCGTTTCTTCTTGCTCGAAAACACGTGCTGTGTCCGGCTGCCACACCCACAAACGCCGCTTTGCGTTACACGTGCCAATGGCTGAACTTGTACTCCAACGAACGGTTAGAATGATAGTTACTAGAGTCCAGCAGTCTTTTGTACGTGCTGTGTGCGTTTATTGGGCAATCTTTAAGCTGTCAACATAGCAAAACGTGGTAAGTTACTTGCTTTCTTACGTTTTCCATGCACAACAAGTCAACTTATCGTTGCATCGATCGTAGCCAAGTACCCGGGTCTATAGATGCTGTGCTGCCCATGCCAGAAGCGAACACAACACATACTGGCCCAGTAACTACCAAAGCTAGTACCTGTACAAAAGAAACTCATTACAGAGGAAAACATGATCATGAGTTCCAGCGGAAAAATATGAGTTCCAGCGGAAAAATACGAGTTCCCGCGGAAGAATACGTGATTTATTTTCCTCCAACTGACCAATCAGATTCTAGAATTACATTGAACTGTAGTATAAATGCATGTAGATCGTAAAGCATGGATGCACTAATGTGTTTAAGTCCCAAGGCCAGTCCTTAAAAAAGAGGTCCTTTTGTTGGCGACGTAAAGCGCCACCAAAAATATAATTTTTTGATATCCTACGCAGGTGGTTGAGAGTTGCATGCTATGGAATCGTATGACAAGAGGCCATATGTGCCTACTTGTCATACGACTCTATATGCAGTGTATTGCAGTGAAACAGCATGTATAGACTAGTGTAGGTAGTTGTAAGAGACTGTTCACGTGCAGTACATGAAATGCTGTAACTACCTAGTACTCAACTATAGAGCATGAACATATACCCGGAAGACAGCTTTAGAGACAACATGTGTAGCAAACCTTTCAGACTGCAACCGATCTCACTATCTGATTCCCCAAGAGAGAAGAGAGAGAGAGAGAGAGAGAGAGAGAGAGAGAGAGAGAGAGAGAGAGAGAGAGAGAGAGAGAGAGATGATAGTTGAAAAATTTGTTGAGTGACTGATATCAGACAGGATGCTTCACATCTTAGGAAGCAAACTAGATACTATTGGTTTGAGAAAATGACAAATCAAGTAATTTGAGTATCATAAGAACATTAAAAACGAAATCAAAAGCATGTAGTTATAAAGAAATATTGGTCTTATGTAGGGAGGCCACTATCGTGCCTCCCTAATAACCTGCAGACAACTATTGTATTATGATAAGTTAAATCTTTACCTTGCTACTAACACCTTTCGGTATTGTGATAGTAAAAAGTGACTTAGAAAAAAATTATGTAGTCTCACTTCGAGTGCGCTGAACTATGTACACCGGCTGACGAGCTATACTGCTGCACTACACAGATCTTGTTGAAAGACGCACCATTAATTGTTCATAAATACACTCACTTTATCATTGAAAAAATGAAGACGCACCATTAATTGTTCATAAATACACTCACTTTATCATTGAAAAAAATGAAGATGCACCATTAATTGTTCATAAATACACTCACTTTATCATTGAAAAAATGAAGACGCACCATTAATTGTTCATAAATACACTCACTTTATCATTGAAAAAATGAAGACGCACCATTAATTGTTCATAAATACACTCACTTTATCATTGAAAAAATGAAGCCGATAACAGACAACTTTTCCCTAACAACATTTCTGTTTGTACATTAGTACTTGATGTACATATTCAAAATTCATCCATGAATTGTACTAGGAAGTCACTGATGCAATATTCTAGTGTCCACAAGTGTGCTTGTAGTAACACATTATTAACTGTGTCAGTAACAATGCTGTGTTCTTGACATCTATACTATTACACAATGTCCATTGTCCAATCGCATTCATTGTGTGATAATTATGGTAAATAGCGAGCATTGTCTACTGGATATCATATCAAAAATAATCCTGATCAATACAAGTTATGAAGCTGCTACTGGTCCTGTGTGCTGTAGCACTAACAAGTGCTGCTCCCGAAGCTGCTGATGATCAACATATAGAACTGCAACCAGGAGTGAGTCATGCAATAAACACAATATCTACTGCACATACGACGATAACAGCCTCGAGTAGCTTAATTTATGTGAAATGCTTCATTTTATTAACTGCAGATCTATTTCATTGGTAATTCGAGGGTATATCGTTTGAACGCTTTTGGAACTTATATCAGAGTGTCCTCTGGAAAATGGGCAGGAACCACAAGCATAGCAAGATATGGAAGGAGGCTCTTCGCTATACACCGTAACGGTCTTTATGAAGTGCACGAACTCTCCTGGGAAAGATTCGGGATTGGATACTCCAGTGGATCTGCTCTAGTTCAGCTCGGGGAATACATGTACACTACTCGTGGTAGTAACACATGCGGCCGATTGTATCGAATTACTATCAGTAAGAATAGGTCGACCTCCAAAATAGAACCATGGGGATCAACTGGAATCTACTCACTTGGTCTGACGACAGCTGGAGGTGGGCACATCATTGGTGCTCAAGAACGTTGGACTCTCATTAATGAAAATGGAGATGGGCACACTATGAAGCCAGGCTCATGTACTGCTGCAACTACTGCACCAGATGGTGCCATTTACGCTATCACTCCCGCAGGAGAAATCCATTGGATTAATGCCAACAATGGAAGTACACAAAAGGTTTTGACCAAGGGAGATTTGTTCAAGGGCTCTCGTGGTATCGTATGGTGGGACCAATATTTGTATGCTATCGGGAAAAATGGCAGGTTCTACAGGATCAATCCAAACACTGGAGAAGCAACAATCCGAGGCACCTCAAAGGGCTGGGAAGTCGCTGGAAAAATGGTTTCCATCCTTTGATTCTCAGATACCAGAACTGCAGTAACAATTGTAGTGATAGAATTGTAGTTTAACAAGTTACTGCTTTTCCCTTATTAAAAATACTATCATTCCATTAGACAGATGACCAGATTCTACATGACGCGATCGACACCAGCAAGTCGATCTAATGGCGACCAGTGCGGACATGCGGTAAGCAGATCGATGCACTTTGATCCGATCTTTAGCTAATGCGCATTGAACCAGTTCTGTAGTGCGGATGAGCCTTTAGCTTATCTTAAGTTTTCTGTTCAATTTACTAGCATACAGTACTTCTGGCAATAGCTAGGCAGAAAATAGTCAAAATCAGTCAGTGTCTTTAAACTGTTGCTGTTTTTGTATTAGGGAGACACGGTAGTGTCTCCCTATGTAGGGTTGAACGAGAAAACAAGATGGCGGCTACATACATGTATTAGCGTTCAAACGCTGATATTTCGCCTGGTGATGAATTTTATACGTCTAAAGACACTTAGATCTGCTCTCTGGCGTTGCCCCATCTTACAGTAGCAAGGAGATTGCTCGAAATTGTTGCTAAAGTGACGAACCTGGAAACGGTGAAAATCGAGTTTCGTCATCTTCGTTTTCTTCTTTCTTCTTTCTTTCTTCCACTCGCCTAGCGCCTTTACGCGAGCAGTGCCGAGACCAAAACATCCACGAACATTCGTGAAATTCTCCTGGCAGGTGCCTTTTGAACATTGTTTTTAGCGAAACGGCGATCTGAATTCCGCGAGTTCTCGATCGTGATCCATTGTCAGCTAAGTGTTAGACGCCATTATTGCGATTGCGCAACACGCACGTGACCATGCAGTGGCTAGCGCACGTGACCAAGCACTAGCTTGAGTATCGCCATGCCGTACGGATCATGGAGAACACATTATTTGTCTGGAGTCTTCGAATAACGGCAAGTTCGCGTAGGATCGCCATTCTGCGCTTGCCAGATAATTATAACCGGCGTACAGGTCTACAAATAAGTGTGGGCGGGGCTCGTATGCACTGCATGCATGCATGCATAGATTTATGAGACTACGTAACCGGGATTGGAAACGACGGTCTGATGTCAATAGCAACGCGTACAAACCACGTGAAGCACTCCGCGTCCGATCGAAAAAGCTGATTTTTGGGCTAATTTTTGGCTTTTGTGACTCGTTTGCTGGAAAGCTCAAGGCGCTTCAAGAAATCCAACCAGCTTTTCAGACTCAATGCGCTTTCTTCTCAGTGATGGTAAAAGCTTAAAACCGAGATCGCTTTGAAAGAGTCTTTTGCGTGCAGTTTTTCATCTCCAAACAAACAGTGCGTTTGCAGGGATCCCTCCTGTGAGTTACTGAAGCTTCTGGTGGTTTACTTGGTTGTTTCTAAGTGTCAACCAATGCCTGCTGTATAAAGTAGTGTAGTATTTGCCTGCATTAGCAATTTGTGTAGAACAAAATTGTCGCTAGAGTAGAGAATTTAGCTGTTTTTAGTCGATTCACGGGAATCCCTTTTTGGACAATACAAAGCAACTGGGAGCCAAGACAGCCTTGCAGTAAGATCGACAATTGTTCCATACAACTGAATGGGTAGGAGCATCGATGCATTTGATTGTAGCATTCTGCATTCAGTGTGCCTGTGAAATACCGGGTTTCTCGTTCGTGTCAAGGCAAAAAGGCCTGTTACAGTACGAAAAATCGCTCAAGCTTCTATCAGCTCACAAACAAGCATCTCGTTTGTCGTTTGACCGTTGCTGCGCAGCTGACAGCCATATTGCAAGTCCACCCTAGCAACGGACGCTGAGTGTTTCAACGCACATGCACCGTTTCCAATCCCGGTTACGTAGTCTCATAAATCTATGATGCATGCATGCATGAATGCGTAGGCGAGCTGGTAGAGTAATTGATCAAACTTCGTCCGGTATCAATAATCGGCAATCCGTATGCCGAGAGAAAAAGGACTTTCCAGTTAGCGACTGTATGTTTCAAGAGCTGTTCATGTCCCTATAAAGTAGTGATAATTATAAGCGCTGATCTTTCTCAGAGACGGAACTGTGATACAAAGGAAGACGCTGACGAATAGTATCAATTTTCGTCATACAGGGACTTAACTCCGTCTTTGTGATTTATTGCTAAGCCGCAGCTGGCGCTGCTAACAAAAACACTTGCATGCAACTCCCACTAGTTAGCTCTACAAGGAAGCACAACGGCGCCAATCTACAAGCGTCCTCTTTCCTGTAAGGCATGACGAATTTACGAACGAAAATTGCTGACTATGCAATTAATAACTACATGTATTATGTTTTATGTCAAATATTAGAGAGAGGATTATAATTTTTAATGATTGAGGATTTGAAAGTGCTGAATAATAATTATTTCAGATCTTCCTGTTGACAACTGTAAAAAAATCAATAAAAATAATTGTAATTTCATTATTATGTACCTCCTCTTATTAACTTGCTCTTGTACAGTTTTAGATCTGAATCTGCATGTGTTTACAAGTACATGTATCAAGTTATATTTTGGTTAACAATTTCAACATACCAACAGGAGGTTTCAATTTCTGAGTACGTGTAATACCAACAGAGCTGTCTGAATCTGACAAGCACATGTCAAAGGTTAACAATTTCAACATACCAATAGAAATCTTTGACTTCACTCCTCACTGAGTACGTGTAACACCACTAGAGCTGTCTGAGTCTGACAAACACATATCACATGATATTTTGGTTAACAATTATTGTCAAGAAGTCTTCGACTTCATTCCTCGCTGAGTATGTGTAACACCACTACGTTAATAAGAGGAGGTACATAATAATGAAATTATCCTCAAACAATCATGTTTATTGATTTGTTACAGTTGTCAACAGGAGGATCTGAACTATTGTTCGACACTTTCAAATCCTAAAAATTATAATCCTCTCACTAATATTTTTGACATAAAACTTAATTTTTATTAATTGCATAGTCAGCAATTTCCGTTCGTAAATTCGTCATGCCTTACAGGAAAGAGGACGCTTTGCAGTTTGGCGCCGTTGTGCTTCCTTGTAGAGCTAACTAGTGGGAGTTGCATGCAAGTGTTTTTGTTAGCAGCGCCAGCTGCGGCTTAGCAATAAATCACAAAGACGGAGTTAAGTCCCTGTATGACGAAGATTGATACTATTCGTCAGCGTCTTCCTTTGTATCACAGTTCCGTCTCTGGGAAAGATCAGCGCTTATAATTATCACTACTTTATAGGGACATGAACAGCTCTTGAAACATACAGTCGCTAACTGGAAAGTCCTTTTTCTCTCGGTATACGGATTGCCGATTATTGATACCGGACGAAGTTTGATCAATTACTCTATGTACCACATAACAAATATTTTTAGCTACAAGCGTGGCTACAAGTTTAAAATTGTTAATAATAAAGAAAAGCCATCAGCAACTGGAAAACTAAACCAATGGTGGAAACCATGACAAAGACGACTCAGTACATGCATGATATTGAACTGCACTTCACTGAAAATGAAAAAAGGACACAAACAAGAAAATAAAAAAGATTTCTATCGAAATCAAAAGGATGTAGGGTTGTGAAATCTACCACTGGTCCACAATGTAATCTAACAAGGAACAAGCATGGAATGGTAACACGATTGACTTGCTAACAGACCATAGATCCCTACATCAGTGGCTGTACATAAGATCAAGAATTATTTTGTCACAAGCTGAATCCAATTCACGCATGTCTGGTGTCAGTCAACAGCAACTAGCTGAATTAGCTATAGCCAACCACAGCAGCCACTGATGTAGGGATCTATGGTCTGTTAGCAAGTCAATCGTGTTACCATTCCATGCTTGTTCCTAGTTAGATTACATTGTGGACCAGTGGTAGATTTCACAACCCTACATCCTTTTGATTTCGATAGAAATCTTTTTTATTTTCTTATTATTATTGGTACTACTTTTTGCTATTTAACTCACGCATGTCTCACGCAACTCACGCATGTTAATGACATGCTATATACTTTAAACAATCACATTTGCAAATCTGTTGTGTATAGGTAGTTTACTTTCTGAGATACACCAAAAACAAAAAAAAATTCTTCACAGAGAAGACCTTCTGTAAAGTGAGTACGAGTGCTTTACATGACCCTCTACATCACTGGATCACTAGCAAACCTCACTAGTATTGTTTCTGTGACTGATCAAAAATATCTAAAAGTTAAAAGCACTATTGTAGATGTTTGCACTTTCCCCTGGAGTGACAGATATTACACATAGCATGCTGATCGAGAATAACCATAATGAAGACTAGCAATTATACTACACTATGTTGCCAAGTGTCAATGTCTCACTTGACACAGACTACTTGACAGTAAAAATTGTTCAGTAACAAAGCTATCTTCCTGCTAGTATGTTACTGAGCATTTTATTTTATTAGCTACAAGAGCATTTTCACAGGATTGTTCTTGTCGCTAATAAAAGCAGCAGCTGTAGCAACCACTGAACTATCCTACGACTACTCTCTACCTCAAATAGATAATACGGTTACCGGTCATTACAAGTTAAGCTGCTACTGGTCCTGTGTGCTGCGCATGCTGTGATAGTACTGACGACTGCTGCTCCGAAAGCTGCTCCTGAACAGATTCTAAAAGATGCTGGTCTTGAAGAAGCTCAAACTACACTACTAAAGAAAGGATTAAGTATAGCAACAATGAGCAGTGTAACTTCACACACGAATAACTACAACATAACTTGTTGCCCTGTGCACAAAAAATTCTTACGCATTAACCCTTTAGGGCCTATAGCGGATTTAGCCGTCATAATTGACTCCACCTACTGTAGACGTCATAAATAGTGTGAAAAGTGCTCTAGAAAGGTCAAATAAAGGTTAATTGCAAAAGCTAACTTTACCTGAAAAAACCCACTGTTTTTCGCCGCGCCCTCCCCACTAAAATATATAGAACGGGGGGATTTTTAAAGGGGGGTGTCCCCCCTTTAACCCGGGGTTCGAAGGGGCGGAGCCCCTCGCCGCTTTCGGCATTTTTGGGGCTTCAGGATGCCCCTAAATGCACACTTGGGCATAGAATATGGTCTAAACTATGCTGTTTGCTCACCTGGACACCACCAGGTTTTTGTATCAGTCACCAGGGCTAAACGAAGACTAAAATTGGCTGAAAAATGACGAGGTCGCAGCACTTAAGCGGCTTCTGTTCCGAATTGGGAGTGGCCAACTCAGAGTTTAGTACATGGTCGTAAACTTTGACATGCCAGGAAAAAACAGTGCTAGTTTGGAACAGCTAGCGTACTGCATGTTGTAGAAATCGCAAGACAAACTGTCAGTTTAGAGCAAGCCGAATTTTCGTCAAAATAATTCAGTCACTAAAGAGTTAAACAAGTGTTAAGCACCTCATGAATAATGATTAGGCAAAATGCCCATTCTTGCTTATTAATTTCATTAGGCAGTAGTCTTATGCAAATTCTGGTTTAGGTTGTGTCTTTGCAGTACCTAAACAATGGTAGTTGTCTTTGTCAGTGTTTCTTTCAGTCAATGAATCAATATACTGCAGTCTATGGACTCATAAAGAGATTGTATAGTGGACGTCAGTCTGAGATTTCAGTGCTGTAGCTCGTATCCAGTCTGTGCATTGAGTGCTGGAAGCCACATTGCTTTGATCTCTCCTTTAGCTGAGAGCATTAATTTTGCACAAAGAGAAGTTATCATTATAATTTTGTCATTGTAGAGGATAAAGGTGTTCTACACTAGATTGTACTTCTGTTGACCAGCTCTGTGAACGACTTCTCCCTTAATTCCCAATATGGTTCTTACCACTACATTGGCGCTAATCTTAATACCACTTGTGAAGCATTGCATTAAGATATTTCGCACAATTTTAGCACATATCACATCTTGTTCCTGAGGGTCAAATTACCCTAAAACAGTCTCTCCTAAATGAAATGTTTACAAAACTCGTAGACTAATAGTGCAAACTTCATGGACAGTGTTGAAAGAGTATCAATGCAGCGAGAGTCAACAAACTACTTTATTCAGTTATTTGTTTCTGATTCACTGTTTATTGCTCAATACTGTCGATACTGAAATGCAGCCATGACAAGCTCGGTGCATGATACAATGATGACACCCACATGACTGTATTTACTAGAGTGATACTACAGGTTGATAGCCTTAAACAGACTCAGAACGGACTTTCCAAATACGTATATCATATCGTTCTACAGTCACTTCACTTATTCCTTATCTGTACATGTACAGTGCTTCCCGCTTAGAGAGTCCAATTTTGATTTTTTACATATTATGTTGTAAAAATTTTATCAAAGGTAATACGATCCTCAAATCTGGTCTGAAGTAAGGTATAACATTGTAGATTATGTGCATCAAATATGACAGCTCACAACCAACTATTGTAAAAGTTATCAACTATTAATTATAAGTCACTGGCTAAAATCAGTAGCTGAAGTTTTTAGGCTTGGAAATGGCTATTTGGCAATTATAGACTAAGTGTAGCTTAAACCATGCGCGCACGCGATCGTCGAGAAAGTGCAGCTCTGCAAAAGCTCTTAGTTCAATAGAAAGTGGATGTCCGCCATCGGCTTCCGTATTTCCGCTCGCGCAGGGCCGCTACAGCCCTAGTTTTGCTTCGTTCTCGATCAGTAGTCAGGTTGCTTAGCGCAGTCTTTTATGATTACCGTGACCGGATGGATAAAAGCATCAAATTTTGCATGGATATGCTTCAAGACCTACTTATTAATATTAGAAGGGGAGCCACCAAGAAACGTATTCACAGCAAAAGTTAAATCAATTTTTATGTAGTATTATTTCACTATGGATTGCTAGGCTCTGATAAACAAGTATGGTGTTAATTCCATCAAATCACACTTATGCTTATGTTAAGAGTTCTAGCGGTTGCATAGGTCTTACAGAGAATCCAATAGCATTCAGGCGTTGGATGCTATCAGGACCAGAGCTGGTTCGGTTGCAGCAGCAATTTGAGAGGGAATACCCAGAGAATCCAAAGTATTTTCAAAATCATGAGCAGGGCTTTGCAACACAGAAAACTTTCCAGCAGCAGGTGAGAAGTCTATTCCAGGCAGTTCAAAAAATGGGGAACCCTTTCCAAGACGATTTCCCTGAGCTGATCAAACTTGACAGTCGCAATTGTGTGGATGAATCAGTGGTGACTGCTCTGCGTTCCTTGGAGGACAAGGGTATCAGACAATACCAAGGTTTTGTTAAAAATGTACTTGAGGATTGCACTCGTCCTATTCGTGACCCTATCAAGAAGAACAAACTTGCTCTCTTCAAAAGGCCTCAGCCTAAAGCAATCTCAAAGTCAGGCAAGAAAATCAAAGTCCTTCAAAACAATGTGGCACTATTTGGTCAGTTGTACGTCTCAATGCAAAGTCGTAATGCTGACTTGAAAGAATTTTTTGCTCACGAAATTCAACCGTTTCCACCCTCCTTGTCAGATTTTGGCAAACTCCATTTACCAAGTTAGTTTGTGGAAATGTTCAACTGAGCTTTTTCTTTCCAGTTCGCTTCGTGAAACAAAACTACTTTTATACAATTGTGCGTTATGTAGTTCTTTCAAAAGAAGAAAAATATGTAGAACCTGTCGCCACTTTGTCTGGAGAGCTATGCCAGGTAAAAGTTCCATACCGGAAAGACTCATTCTACTTTAAAGAAGCAGGTACTGACCGCACAAGGAGTATTCATAGCAGTCTAGGCCGTATTCTCAGTCACGATGGTGATAATAACAATATGCAAACTATTCTGTCTCTGAATTCAGAGCCTCTTTGCCTTCTTTCTAATAAAGCTAAAATAATCTTTGAGCAACCTTTGCCATCCTCAGTTAAAGTAAGTTGTGGCAAGTACAGCCTCACATTGTCCCTCCCTTACCCAGTTGCAGTCGTAGATCAGGTAACCCATGGACAAATAGCTCAAATTTCCTTTGTGCGCAAGAGCAGTCATGTTTATGATGAGAAGCGAGGAGTAATTACCAACCCTAGCCTTTTAATGATGCTACCTATAGCTGAGCTATCTTTAAATGACCTTTCAAAGATAATTGACATGCAATATCCGAAAAAAGAAAAACTGTTATTAAAAGAAGTGAAAAGTTTTGGTGAATTTAAGACAAAATTCCCCACATTTCCTGCATTTGTTAGAGTTAAAATTCTTATTGCTTGGTTGTTTCAACTTGAAGATACTTTTATGACTTATGCACCTCCTTCTACGTTTGCTGTTTCTGAAGATGACAGCCCATTTGTCTATCTACTAATCCACAAACGAGCAGTAGATGTACAAAGGCACAGTCCAGTGCTAGAAGTCTTTTACATATTTTATGACAATATTATCTTGGAGAAACTTGAAAGAAAGATATATTTGCTTCTACAGGACGTGGAAACCTCTGAATCTTGTGCAATAGTACCTATTGACGTAGACACGTGGTTAGAATTGAAGCAGGTGTTAATGTACTTTGCCCGTCGCACTCTACCTTCTTCAAGGAACTTGCCGCACCTACTGAGGAAGCATGGCTTAAAGAAAAGTTTTACACGAGCTATTATCTATCCTCTCTACTGTGACCAAGATGTTCTGTACGAGAGTATAGATCCTCAAGTAGCAGCCACTCCCTTTACTTCTCTACATTCTACTACTCCTTCGCCTAATGTTAAGAAGACTGCAAAGCTAACGGTACATATCGAGAAAGAATGTAGCTACTGTTTCAGAAAGTCAGACAAGCTGAAAAAATGTACTAGTTGTGGTGTGACCTGGTATTGCGATACACGTTGTCAGTCTGATCACTGGAAGAGCCACAAAAAAGCTTGCAATTCAGCGGTGACGAAAGTTCTTAAGGCAAGTACAAGTAGTGAGGTACCATTGGTCGCAGAATGCCAATATGTTCTGTACGAGAGTCAAATAGCAGCCACTTCCTCTACTTCTCTACATTCTACTACTCCTTCGTCTACTGTTAAGAAGACTACAAAGCTACCGGTACATATCGAGAAAGAATGTAGTTACTGTTTCAGAAAGTCAGATGAGCTGAAAAAATGTACTAGTTGTGGTGTGACCTGGTATTGCAATACATGTTGTCAGTCTGTTTGCTAGTACAGGAGCAAACATGACCTCCACTACACTACGATGCCATAGTGAGTGTAGCTGCTGCATCACGTGTACCAATCCATTCATTAGCCTGTATCCAGTGACAATACACTACTGTATCACTGATACACTCACTCACTTGCTGTCAATAGTCTCGTCACACCATCCAAACAGCAAGTGCCAACAGCTAGTAGTGGAGTGGGTGGAGCTATGGGCGGGACTACACTGTGCAAGTAAATCACTGAGTACTGTCTGCATTTGAAGTAATATAACATTATGACACTGTAATATCATACCAGATATTGCTGTCGATTCTTGGGTTTGGAAAGATACTGTAAAAGGTACCAGGAAGTTGCAATCAGTGGAAACTAAATTATCGCACCACATTGGCATGTTTCCCAAGTTGCAGGAGGTTGCCTGACATACGAGAGTGACACAAAACTAACACACCTCCCTCCCACCTTCACACTCACCCATTAGACACAATAGCAGTGTTGGTGATAGGTGTGGTCTACTGGTGGTCAGCACGGTGATACAATGTGACAACAGATTCACTCTGTTCAGCTGAGCCATCGTCTATATCAAACACACGAAACAGCTCAAACCAAATACAACAAGAGCCACACACCTCAGGAGCCATGTTGTTCAGATGAAGGAGACAGGCTGGAGTGGATAGCACATGACACACAAACCGCTCAGTGATCTTAACATCAAAGTTACAAATTGCAATAGCACTAGATACAGAAAACAATCACTCCTATACTGTGGGATAAGTGTACCGTATTCCCATTGCAGCTGATAACGTGTGTTTGGTGAGTTTTGGAAACCGACAGCCAAGTCCTTTGAGCAACAGTTCCTAGTAAAGATAAAATACTTGACTCAAGCACGAAGGAGTGAACAGCTAACATGAAGATATAGAAACAGTTTGTTATCCACTAGGTACTGCACCAGATTAAAGCACAGTTGATGCAGAGATGGTCTCAACGCATCTCCTATAGAACATATACACTATGATCTCAAAATTTGCTGCTGACCTCCTTTGACAGTCAACTTCCACAGTGTATAGTCAGTGAGTGTGACAAACTGTGAACCAGTACATGAGTTAGTCAAAAATAATATATTTTCACATACAGTGTTTAGGCAGACAGTAAGTGCAGCGTCATCCTGAGGCATTCCAGGCTATAAGATTCAAACAAGTCAACTCACAGCCCTCCAATAGTCTTACCTTGAGCGTGTTGAACTGTGTACATACAGACAGTAACGTGGTCTTGACCTGACGGAGCCACCGCACTACACAGGTCTTGTCGAGAGCCAGAGACACATACCAGACCTGTACACATAGCAACACCAGTCCATCAAACTGATCATAAATACCTTGACACTACTGCTTTCCATGCTTTTGTTGACTGCTGTGCAGAACATCTGGAACAACTAAAGGACAAATAATGTGCGCACACAATGTGTATTCTAATTAACCTTATTGTGAGGGTTTGTTTTACTGATGAATAACAGCTTCTGTCCATTGTGATAAAGTTCTTTAGCTAAAAATGCAAATAAATTCAATAGTAGACGCTATTAGAGGATACATTGTAAACCTGTTTTTGGCGATAATAAGTAGTCACTCAGAAACACACTAACTTCATCACTAAAAGAAAATAGTAGTTAATTTTATTGACCTTTATATTTGACATTATAGAGCTCACCGTAACCGGCATTGGACAGCTCTATAACACTTTCTGGCTCGATACCATTTCTGTTCGTAGGTAATTAGCAGACATTAAGCTGTTTACATTCGATTGTAGCCTCTTAAAGCACCTGTATACGAAGTGCTGCTATATTTGCTCGCTGTTTGTCTTGCCGTGAGCTCCTAGCTTTGCCTTTGTCGTGGAGAAACTGCTCTAGAGAGCTGTCCATCAGGCCGCGCCGGTTACGTTTACCCTCGGGTTTACCACGCCTACCTGTTTTCCGCGCGAATTTAAAAATGATTTTAGACTTACACACATGGTTCAATTCTCCCAACAGTCAATACGGAGCAATACCACGTTCAAGACACATGATGATATTCGACCATAGACAGGTCATAGAGATACAGTATACTAACATCGTATCTGTATCTATATGGACAGACCTAGCCAGTTGTGAACAATAGCAACTCACTACAGCTGTATACCCACCCACACTGAGTCAACAGTGATACCAGTGTAAGAGCCAGTACTATTAACATCATTAATTTTTACTAATGTACGTGAGTGTAACTGCTTCACTGCCAGCTGAACCAGTAGCAATGGTACCGGTATTTAACTTTACAAGGATTTTTCTGTATTAGAAACAAAGCTGTCTTCCTGGTAGTTATGACGTCATTGGAACTGTTCGTGATCAAATATAAATACAGCAGTTATAGCAAGCATTGAGATATCATACCACTGCTCTATCTCAAATAGATCTGGTCAGTACGAGTTATGAAATTTCTACTGGTCCTGTGTGCTGCTGTGATAGCACTGGTGACAGCTGCTCCTGATGAAACTGCTTTTGGACACCCTCCACAAGAACCTGCTACTAATGAGACTAATGAGGCTCATATACCACTAAGGAAAGGAGTAAGTAATTGTCTGCATGATGACAACAAAACAATGACAATTTTTTGAATTTGTTTGCTATTGCAGATCTACTTCATTGGTAATTCGAGGGTATGGCGCATCAACACTGATGGATCTTATGTGAGGGTGTCCTCTGGAAACTGGGCAGGAACCACATGCATGGCAACATATGGTGGAAACAGGATCTTCGCTGTACATCGTAACACTATTTACGAAGCGTTCGAAAAATCCTGGAAAGGTTTTGGGAATGGATACCGCACGGCATCTGCTCTAGTGCAGCTTGGGCGACACATGTACACTACTCGTGGTAGTAACACATGCGGCCGATTGTATCGAATTACTATCACTAGGTCGAGCTCCAGACTAGAACCATGGGGATCAACTGGAATCTACTCACTTGGTTTGACGACTGTAGCTGGAGGTGGCTACATAATTGGTGCTCAAACACATTGGACTCTTATTGGAACAACTGGAGATGGATACACTATGAGGAAGGGTTCCTGTACTGCTATCACCACTGCATCAAATGGTGGTATATATGCCATCACTCGCGCAGGAGACATCCATTGGGTCAATGCTAGAAATGGAAGCACAGAAAGAGTGACGAAAGGACGCTTGTTCAGGGGCTCTCGTGGTATCACATGGTTCAAGGGATATCTGTATGCTATCGGGAGAAATAGAAGGTTTTACAGGATTGACGTAAACACCGGAAAAGCAACAATCCAAGGCACCTCGAAAAATTGGGAAGTCGCTGGAAAGATGGCTTCCATCCGTTGAATATAATTATAGTAACTCAATAGTAACAATCCTGTTAGAGTGAGCTGTTACTGCAATTTGCATTGAGAATAAAAATTTTTCAGTCTCTAATAAATTATTATAACTAAATAGTGAAGCATGCTTAAATTTAAAAACCAATTCAAACAACTGTACATGTATTATGCACTAAGAACAGGAGTTCTCATGAATATGAATCTTGCACACAGCACTGAGATATCCTACCATTCTACCTCAAATCAAAAATACTGGTCATTATGTGCTTCTGGCAATTGCTGCTTCGGAAGCTTAAATGATGAACTCAATACTGTAGCCTGGAATTTAATGGGGAGGTTATTATTTTGTTGAGCAGTGTAGGTGAAAAGTTTGCCTAATTAATTATTCATGATGAGCGTGCCAATTGATTTTTGCAGCTCAGAATACCAGCTCTACAGTATTAACACAGTCAGTGTGGTGGCTCATCTCATCTATATGCACATTCTGTTTGACATTTCTAAATTGAACTACATTAAAGATCATTACGAACTCAATACCAGAATGGTTTACTAAAATGTAAGCTCACAATGCTTTGGTTCTTATCTGCAGTACTCATTGTGGTACAAGGGTTTCATTATATCTTGCAAGGGTAACTGCATGTAGATCGTAAAGCATGGATGCACTAATGTGTTAAGTCTCAAGGCCAGTCCTTTAAAAGGAGGTCCTTTTTATAGCGAGTTGCGTGGGCATGGTCATGCGGCCGAAAATGTCTCCACCTTTTTCAATTAAAAAAAGTGGAAATTGTCTTGCGAGTGCCATTTCAGTGGCTAAAAACCACCCCAAGGTTTTCAGATATGCTGATTCCACCTAATTATGAAATTTAAGCGGATAATTCTTGGAATAAATGCTGTTTTGCTATGATCAATCAGTGCTACATGTGGATCTAAAGAAACCTACATGTAGCAAATTGGTAATCAAAAATATTATTATTTTCACAGTTTGCAATGTTAGTTAAACTTCGAGAATGCCTCTGACCAGCACTTAAAAATACATTATTGACAGTTTAGGTAAGTGCAAACGTGCTCCAAAGTCGCGCACAGCAGGAGTGTCATGCTAAACTGGCCTGTTCGCCATGTTCGTAGGATTCGATGTTGGTTGGCGTCCAGCCTTAACAGCCAAATAGCTGGTCGAGCGTCCGTTATAGCCATTTTCGTGGATCTGAGTGGTCGTAGTTTGCTTCAATAAGTATGCCGAACAGGTCAGCGTAGCCCAGGCTGTCGTGTCATACTCAAGATCGCTGTTTTGCACCTATAATATGCTACGAAGTGCGCAACAGCGCCGCTGTAACCAGTGGAGAACAAAATCACACAGTAACTAACCGCCACAAAACCGTTGTAACTCAGCCATTTTAGCACCGATTCTAACGAAATTTAGATTTGTGTGCTGCTAAAGGTTAGCAGAAGCTACCTAAAACAACTAGTAATTGATTCAGACAGTTTAAACGTTTAGTGCACATCGCTACCTTTTGTTGGCGGCCCGGCGTAAAGCGCCACCAAAAAAATTTAATTAGGGAGGCACGGTAGTGCCTCCCTATGTTAGTCTCGCTCGCCAGACCCAACCCAAGGGAAGGGTCTGGTAAAACGTTATAGAACGAGTTGTGCCACAGGAATGTGAAATATGCACCGTAACCATGGTAACGTGCACTAGTACGTACGCGCGCACTGCATTGAGACCGTACGAGACAAAAGTATACATACACGAGCCATGGGCCTTGGCAGTGCTTTTTAGCCTTCGTCTCCATTGAACTAGCTGGTCGGTCTACCGTGGTGCTCACGGCGTACGTCCTACTCGACATGGCTACTCGTTAGTACTCGCGCGATACGTGACAACGCAATTTGATTGGCTTGCCCGATTTATGGCAAGGGGCACAACGCATCCTATAGCGTTTTACCAGACCCTTCCCTTGGGTTGGGTCTGGCGCGCGAGACTATCCCTATGTAGGGTTGAACGAGAAAACAAGATGGCGGCTACATACAATGTATTAGCGTTCAAACGCTGATATTTCGCCTGGTCATGAATTGTATACGTCAAAAGACACTTAAATCTGCTCTCTGGCGTTGCCCCATCTTACAGTAGCAAGGAGATTGCTCGAAGTTGTTACTAAAGTGACGAACCTGGAAACGGTGAAAATCGTGTTTCGTCATCTTCGTTTTCTTCTTCTTTCTTTCTTTCTTTCTTTCTTTCTTTCTTTCTTTCTTTCTTTCTTTCTTTCTTTCTTTCTTTCTTTCTTTCTTTCTTTCTTTCTTTCTTTCTTTCTTTCTTTCTTTCTTTCTTTCTTTCTTTCTTTCTTTCTTTCTTTCTTTCTTTCTTTCTTTCTTTCTTTCTTTCTTTCTTTCTTTCTTTCTTTCTTTCTTTCTTTCTTTCTTTCTTTCTTTCTTTCTTTCTTTCTTTCTTTCTTCAGCGCGCCTAGCGCCTTTACGCGAGCAATGCCGAGACCAAAACACCCATGAACAGTCATGAAATTCTCCTGGCAGGTGCCTTTTGAACTTAGTTTTTAGCGAAACGTCGATATAAATTCTGCGATTTCTCGATCGTGATCCATTGTCAGCTAAGTGTTAGACGCCATTGATGTGATTGCGCAATACGCACGTGACCAAGCAGTGGTTAGCGCACGTGACCAAGCACTAGCTTGAGTATCGCCGCGCGCCTTATGGATCACGGAGAGCACATACATGTACATGTATTTGTCTGGAGTCTTCGAAGAACGGTATGCTCGTATAGGATCACCATTCTGCGCTTGCCAGATAATTACAACCGCCGTACATGTCTACAAACAATTGTGGGCGGGGCTCGTATCCACTGCATGCATGTGTAGTCCAGCATAACAATTATTATTAGCTAAAAGTTTAAAATTCTTAATAATAAAGAAAAGCCACCAACAACAGGAAAACTAAACCAATGGTGGAAACAAACTGCACTTCGCTGAAAAAGAAAAAAAGGACACAAACAAGAAATTAAAAAGATTTCTATCGAAATCAAAAGGATGTAGGGTTGTGAAATCTACCATTGGTCCACAATGTAAACTAACAAGGAACAAGCATGGAATGGTAACACGATTGACTTGCTAACAGACCATAGATCCCTACATCAGTGGCTGTACATAAGATCAATATTTTGTCACAAGCTGAATGCACGTTAGGTGTCAGTCAACAGCAACTAGCTGAACTAGCTATAACCAACCACAGCAGCCACTGATGTAGGGATCTATGGTCTGTTAGCAAGTCAATCGTGTTACCATTCCATGCTTGTTCCTTGTTAGTTTACATTGTGGACCAATGGTAGATTTCACAACCCTACATCCTTTTGATTTCGATAGAAATCTTTTTAATTTCTTTGTAATTTGTGATGGTTGAGAGTTGCATGCTATAGAATCGTATGACAAGAGGCCATATGTGCCTTCTTGTCATACGATTCTATATGCAGTGTATTGCAGTGAAACAGCATGTATAGACTAGTGTAGGTAGTTGTTCACGTGCAGTACATGAAATGCTGTAACTACCTAGTACTCAACTATAGAGCATGAACATAGCTACCTGGAAGACAAATTTAGAGACAACATGTGTAGCAAACCTTTCAGACTGCAACTGATCTCACTCCCCGAGAGAGAGAGAGAGAGAGAGAGAGAGAGAGAGAGAGAGAGAGAGAGAGAGAGAGAGAGAGAGAGAGAGAGAGAGAGAGAGAGAGAGAGAGAGAGAGAGATGATAGTTGACAAATTTGTTGAGTGAATGAGATCAGACAGGATGCTTCACAGGAAGCAATGCAAACTCTACAATCGAAATTTTAAAAAGATACAATTGGTTTGAGAAAATGACAATCAAGTAATTTTTTGAGTATTATAAGAAAATTAAAAAGATTTCTATCGAAATCAAAAGGATGTAGTGATGAAGGAATCTACCACTGGTCCACAATGTAAAACCAACAAGGAACAAGCATGGAATGGTAACACGATTGACTTGCATAGATCCCTACATCAGTGACTGCTGTGGCTGACTATAGCTAGTTCAGCTACATGTAGTTGCTGTTGACTGACACTAGACGTGCATTGAATGAATTCAGCTTGTGACAAAACATTGATCATATGTACAGCTGGAAAAATGGCTTCCATCCGTTGAATAGTAACTCAATAGTAACAATCCTGTTAGAGTGAGCTGTTACTACAATTTGCATTGAGAATAAAAAATTAATATTTAATAGACTATTACTATAACAAAATAGTGAAGCATGCTTAAATAGAAAACCAATTCAAACAACTGTACATGTATTATGTACTAAGAACAGGAGTTCTCATGAATATGAATCTTGCACACAGCACTGAGACATCCTACCACTCTACCTCAAATCGAAAATACTGGTCATTATGTGCTACTGGCAATTACTGCTTCGGAAGCTCAAATGATGAACTCAATACCGTAGCCAGGAATTTAATGGGGAGGTTCTTTTTGTAAGTTTTTGAGCAGCGCAGGCAAAATTTTGCCTAATTAATTATTCATGATGAGCGTGCCAATTGATTTTTGCAGCTCAGAATACCAGCTCTACAGTATTAACACAGTCAGTGTGGTGGCTGATCTCATCTATATGCACATTCTGTTTGACATTTCTAAACTGAACTAGTGCATTAGTGCATCCATGCTTTACGATCTACATGCAGTTTGCAGTTTATCTACATGCATGTAGGTCGTAAAGCATGGATACACTAATATGTTAAGTCTCAAGGCCAGTCCTTATAAAGGAGGTCCTTTTGTTGGCGGCGTAAAGCGCCACCAAACATATAATTATTTTTGATATTGTACGCATGTGGTTGAGAGTTGCATGCTATAGAATCGTATGACAAGAGGCCACATGTGCCTTCTTGTCATACGACTCTATATGCAATGTATTGCATTGAAACAGCATGTATAGACTAGTGTAGGTAGTTGTAAGGGACAGTTCACATGCAGTACATGAAAATTCAAATGCTGTAACTACCTAGTACTCAACTATAGAGCATGAACATAGCTACCTGGAAGACAACTTTAGAGACAACATGTGTAGCAAACCTTTCAGACTGCAACTGATCTCACACGCTAACTGATTCCCCAAGAGAGAGAGAGAGAGAGAGAGAGAGAGAGAGAGAGAGAGAGAGAGAGAGAGAGAGAGAGAGAGAGAGAGAGAGAGATGATAGTTGACAAAATTAATTTGTTGAGTGACTGAGATCAGACAGGATGCTAGGAAGCAATGCAAACTCAACAATAAATTTAAAAAAGATACTATTGGTTTGAGAAAATGACAATCAAGTAATTTTTTGAGTATTATAAAAAAATTAAAAAGATTTCTATCGAAATCAAAAGGATGTAGTGATGAAGGAATCTACCACTGGTCCACAATGTAAACCAACAAGGAACAAGCATGGAATGGAAACACGATTGACTTGCGAACAGACCATAGATCCCTACATCAGTGACTGCTGTGGCTGACTATAGCTAGTTCAGCTAGTTGCTGTTGACTGACACCAGACGTGCATTGAATTGAATTCAGCTTGTGACAAAATATTGGTCTTATGTACAGCTGGAAAAATGGCTTCCATCCGTTGAATAGTAACTCAATAGTAACAATCCTGTTAGAGTGAGGTTATACTACAATTTGCATTGAGAAAAAAATTAATATTTAATGCGCTATACTTGTCAAAGAAGAAGAAAGATGAACAATTCGCGTGGGCGGCGATTTCAGTTTACCACTTTAGAAACGTCTGCCAGCTTCGCCAATGGTATTTCCATGCTCAGAACAATCGCCTGATCAATCCTAGATGTCTAGAATCTCGAGAAACGCTATAACAGCGAAGATCTGCAAATGCTCTCTGTCTTGATTTTCGTCGTCAAGCAAGCAGTCCCGGCGACTTTTATAGACGTCCTACAAGCGCTTACACTTCAGAGTCACTTAGAGATAGTTAAAATGCAGTATAGATGTATAATAGTAGAGATATGTGCGAAAACTCATTTTCACACATGAGTAGCCGCCATCTTAATTCGAGGTCATCCCTACATATCATTGCCGATCGGCAATGATAATGAAACCGATAACAGGCAACTTTTCCCTAACAACATTTCTATTTGTACATTAGTACTTGATGTACATATTCAAAATTCATCCATGAATTATACTAGGAAGTCACTGATGCAATATTCTAGTGTCCACAAGTGTGCTTGTAGTAACACATTATTAACTGTGTCAGTAACAATGCTGTGTTCCTGACATCTATACTATTACACATTGTCCATTGTCCATCGCATTCATTGTGTGATAATTATGGTAAATAGCGAGCATTGTCTACTGGATACCATATCAAAAATAATCCGGATCAATACATGTACAAGTTATGAAGCTGCTACTGGTCCTGTGTGCTGTAGCACTAACAAGTGCTGCTCCTGAAGCTGCTCATGATGAAGGTTTAGCACTGCTAAGAGGAGTGAGTCATGCAATAAACACAATATCTACTGCACATACGACGATAACAGCCTCGAGTAGCTTAATTTATGTGAAATGCTTCATTTTATTAACTGCAGATCTATTTCATTGGTAATTCGAGGGTATATCGTATTAACGATTTTGGATCTTATATCAGAGTGTCCTCTGGAAAATGGGACGGAACCACAAGCATGGCAAGATATGGAAGGAGGCTCTTCGCTATACACCGTAACAGTCTTTTTGAAGTGTACGAACACTCCTGGCAAAGATTCGGGAATGGATACTCCAGTGGATCTGCTCTAGTTCAGCTCGGGGAATACATGTACACTACTCGTGGTAGTAACACATGCGGCCGATTGTATCGAATTACTATCAGTAAGAAAAGGTCGACCTCCAAAATAGAACCATGGGGATCAACTGGAATCTACTCACTTGGTCTGACGACTGTAGCTGGAGGTAAGTACATCATTGGTGCTCAAGAACGTTGGACTCTCATTAATGAAAATGGAGATGGGCACACTATGAAGCCAGGCTCATGTACTGCTGCAACTACTGCACCAGATGGTGCTATTTACGCTATCACTCCTGCAGGAGAAATCCATTGGATTAATGCCAACAATGGAAGTACACAAAAGGTTTTGACCAAGGGAGATTTGTTCAAGGGCTCTCGTGGTATCGTATGGTGGGACTATCATTTGTACGCTATCGGGAAAAATGGCAGGTTCTACAGGATCAATCCAAACACTGGAGAAGCAACAATCCGAGGCACCTCAAAGGGCTGGGAAGTCACTGGAAAAATGGCTTCCATCCTTTGATTCTCAGATACCAGAACTGCAGTAACAATTGTAGTGATAGAATTATAGTTTAACAAGTTACTGCTTTTCCCTTATTAAAATAATAGCATTCCATTAGACAGATGACCAGTGACGTGTTACTGATTTGTGCTTGAAACAGCCTATCTCAATAGCTTGGGACGAACCCTCCCCTATAAATAAAAACAACCACTTTTTCGAGTTCATACCTGAAATCAGTATAGGTCTCCAGATCAGAGAGATTATGAACCAAATAGCAAACTGTATGTACAGCAATGATCACCTGACCAGCTCTAGAGATAGATCTCTCACAGACATGCAATAACATGAGTTGCTATAGCTACCTAGTTACTATAGTTACCTAGTTACTATAGCTACATCACCCGCTATAGAGCATGAACAAGCTATCAGGAACACAAGCAACAGCCAGTTAAAGAAATACTGTGACAATAATAGTAGTGTAGTGGTATAATATTGTGTCAAACGGTTACAAAACAATTAGGCTATGTCTGCTAGCTAAGTAATATTTAAACCACACTAGGCGGTGCATTACACAATGTAAAGCATGAGGGTGGGGTCAAGACCGTTATTGACAACGCCCGAGTGCTTTATATTGCGTAATGCACCACCTAGTGTGGTTTAAACGTTTTAGACCGTACCACATGACTTTCACATTGAGCATTGTTTACCTAAAAGTGTGCATTAACAACTTAATGCACACTTAAGTATGATAATACTATTTAATGCACACTTTTGGAGCAATCTGATTGGTCGAAAGTCACGTGGTATGGTCTAATCTGGGTTAATTATATAGACGTAGCAACTACCCTACATGTATAATGACATTAGCTAATGTATAGTTAGTTCATTACTCTTATGTTTAACAAACCCTTTAGACTGTAATATCAGTTATTCACAGAGAAGATCTTCTGTAAAGTGAGTACGAGTGCTCTACATGTCCCTCTACATCACTGGATCACTAGCGAACCTCACCAGTATTGTTTCTGTGACTGATCAAAAATATCTAAAAGTTAAAAGCACTATTGTAGATGTTTGCACTTTCCCCCTGGAGTGACAGATATTACACATAGCATGCTGATCAAGAATAACCATAATGAAGACTAGCAATTATACTACACTATGTTGCCAAGTGTCAATGTCTCACTTGACACAGACTACTTGACAGTAAAAATTGTTCAGTAACAAAGCTATCTTCCAGCTAGTATGTTACTGAGCATTTTATTTTATTAGCTACAAGAGCATTTTCACAGGATTGTTCTTGTCGCTAATAAAAGCAGCAGCTGTAGCAACCACTGAACTATCCTACGACTACTCTCTACCTCAAATAGATAATACCGGTCATTACAAGTTAAGCTGCTACTGGTCCTGTGTGCTGTGATAGTACTGACGACTACTGCTCCAAAAGCTGCTCCTGAACAGATTCTAAAAGATGCTGGTCTTGAAGAAGCTCAAACTACACTACTAAAAGAAAGGATTAAGTAAAGCAACAATGAGCAGTGTAACTTCACACACGAATAACTACAACATAACTTGTTGCCCTGTGCACAAAAAATTCTTACGCATCAAACAAGTGTAATAGAGTATTAAGCACCTCATGAATAATGATTAGGCAAAACGTCCATTCTTGCTTATTAATATTCATTAGGCAGTAGTCTTATGGAAATTCTGGTTTAGGTTGTGTCTTTGCAGTACCTAAACAATGGTAGGTGTCTTTGTCAGTGTTTCTTTCAGTCAATAAATGAAATGTTTACAAAACTCGTAGACTAATAGTGCAAACTTCATGGACAGTGTTGAAGAGGTATCAATGCAGCGAGAGTCAACAAACTACTTTATTCTATGTGCCAGTTATTTTGTTTCACTGTTTATTGCTCAATACTGTCGATACTGAAGTGCAGCCATGACAAGCTTAGTGCATGATACAATGATGACACCCACATGACTGTATTTACTAGAGTGATACTACAGGTTGATAGCCTTAAACAGACTCACTACAGAATTTCCAAATACGCATATCATATCGTTCTACAGTCAATTCACTTATTCCTTATCTGTACATGTACAGTGCTTCCGGCTTAGAGAGTCCAATTTTGATATTTTTTTACATAATTTATGCTGTAAAAATTTTATCAAAGGTAATACAATCCTCAATTCTGGTCGGAAGTAAGGTATAACATTGTAGATTATGTGCATCAAATATGACAGCTCCCAACCAACTATTGCAAAAGTTATCAACTATTAATTATAAGTCACTGGCTAAACTCAGTAGCTGAAGTTTTTAGGCTTGGAAATGGCTATTTGGCAATTATAAGTGTAGCTTAAACCATGCGCGCACGCGATCGTCGAGAAAGTGCAGTTCTGCAAAAGCTCTTAGTTCTCTTAGTTCTTGGAAATAGAAAGTGGATGTCCGCCATCGGCTTCCGTATTTCCGCTCGCGCAGGGCCGCTACAGCCCTAGTTTTGCTTCGTTCTCGATCAGTTGCAGTTTTACCGGATAAAAAGTCGATCATCACTTGCAACTGATTTTCAACGGAACTGGCTGTACAGGATCTGGCTTTTGCGAGCAGTACTAGTGTTACGTGTACAGTACTACAACAGTACATGTACATGCTGGTAAAAAGATGGATCGGGAACAGCCTTATTACTTGCCTTCACGCATGATGGACTATGGCCAGTTCTCTTTCTATTATGCCTACGGCAACAGAGCAGCTGAAGATATGCTCGAGTACGTTCACTCTGAAGACGAGAAAGAGCCGGCAGTCCTATCACTCGGGTGCGGGGACCTTCGTTCTTTCTTTTACACGGTCTGGAAGCACTTTACACCGAGTCTTTCTGAAAATCACTTCTTCGGTGCTCGTTTTACCTTGAACGACATATCTGGGGGAATTCTTGCTAGAAACGTCCTCTTCCTCTACTTGGCAATCAAGATTCCTCCATGGACTCAAAGAGAGGCAGCCAAGCAGTGGATCTCAAGCATGTGGGCAATCTGGTACTGTCATGAGCTGCTACCAATCCACAAGGAGACGCTTAAGGAGGCTCTTGCAACCTTATTGAAGCTATCCGAAACCACGAAGTCGTGGAAGGAATCTCAGCATGCTATTTCACAGATCGTCAGTTTCACAGATGATTGCACACTAGCAGCGATCAGAAGAATGTGGGAAATGTGGCTTTCCAAGTCATTCAAATTGTCTGAATCTACTAGTGTGATATTTCAAATGAATGAGCTGAGCTTTGTAAATATTGTACAAGACTGGTTTCGGGTAATTGGACTAACCACTGACACAACAAAAGAAGTAAAAGATGCAATGTCTGCTGAGTTTGCTAAGTGTATGCCACAGTATTCTAGTGTTTATGCTGAGGAGTGTTTGGATATTCCATACTCGACTGATCTCAAGGTGGTAAATCCGACTTTTTTTGAACGAGAAGATGGTATGTATACACTGCCAGGATCTACTCCATTCGTATGCTTCCATCACGGCTTTATTTTTTCCAAGTCAGAAGTCATGGGCTGTGAATTCTCTCAGCCAGCAATGATAGTGGAAGATGGTGCATTTCTGGAGCATCCTCTCCTGTCTAACAGTGTACAGCAGTTCAGTATGTGGGTGTCATCAGCAGCTGCCACCCTCATAGGCCAAGTATTTCAGCAGAAACAAAATATTTCGTTAACATTTAACTGCTCTGACTGCCTTGCTTTTTGTGAAGAACTCAGGAAGAAGGCCTTTTCTTTCGACACCATTTTCACCTCGAACCTCATTGATTATTTACCGCCACCTATTCTTGTACTTGTTTCCAAGCCACTGCTAAAGACGACAAGTTACTTGTTGACAACTTCATTTCACTATAGAAGAGTTTTCCACTCAGCTGAGCAATATTTGTCTGAAATTTTTGGTTGCAGTTCCAGCTCACTTCCATTGCTATTTGGAGTTCGTTGTGTTGGCCATGAAGGTGAGTATGGCGATAGTGCATCGATTATACCGATACCGATTCGAGTGCGAAATTTATTGACAAAAGGAAACGCTATGTTTGATCTGCAGAACATTGAAAAAGTTCTCTTTTGGCAGAAGGTAAATTCTCAACCTATAATTGTGAGATCATTAAACGATTCTCCGCTTTCTGTCCTCCTATATAAAGCATTTCATGCTCAAATAGTATATTTCAATAGAGCGTATAGTGATCAACCAGTAGTAATGTGCACAGAAGCTGCTGTCAACTCTGTTTTGTCGTTTGTCTCTCAGTTAGATGCCAATGTGGGCATCAACAGTCACTTGTTTTGGGAGGATTTCTGCACCCGTATACAAAGCAATGCTGCTCTTCGACCATTTTTGGTTCATATCCAGACACAGGCAATACTACACAAGCTTCATTTTCACCTCGACGTGACATACGAAAACTGTCCGTTCTGTCTTAAGCAACCACCAGAAGAACAAATCAGCCAATTCTCCATTGAATTTGATCCTCTTTCTATGGATAAACTCATTCCTGATCAAGGTGTATTTCCTGTGTTTGTTGTCTTTATTCACAAAGCAAGAGTGCTGATGAAGTTTGATCAGCTCGAGTCAACTGACCACATCGTTGATTCTGCTCAAGGTGCCAAGTTAGCTTGTGGAAATGTTCAACTGAGCTTTTTCTTTCCAGTTCGCTTCGTGAAACAAAACTACTTTTATACAATTGTGCGTTATGTAGTTCTTTCAAAAGTAGAAAAATATGTAGAACCTGTCGCCACTTTGTCTGGAGAACTATGCCAGGTAAAAGTTCCATACCGGAAAGACTCGTTCTACTTTAAAGAAGCAGGTACTGACCGCACAAGGAATATTCATAGCAGTCTAGGCCGTATTCTCAGTCATGATGGTGATAATAACAATATGCAAACTATTCTGTCTCTGAATTCAGACCCTCTTTGCCTTCTTTCTAAAAAAGCTAAAATAATCTTTGAGCAACCTTTACCATCCTCAGTTAAAGTAAGTTGTGGCAAGTACAGCCTCACATTGTCCCTCCCTTACCCAGTTGCAGTCGAAGATCAGGCAACCCATGGACAAATAGCTCTAATTTCCTTTGTCCGCAAGAGCAGTCATGTTTATGATGAGAAGCGAGGAGTAATTACCAACCCTAGCCTTTTAATAATGCTGCCTATAGCTGAGCTATCTTTAAATGACCTTTCAAAGATATGTGCCATGCAACATCCGAAAAAAGAAAAACTGTTATTAAAGGAAATGAAAAAATTCCCCACATTTCCTGCATTTCTTCGAGTTAAAATTCTTATTACTTGGTTGTTTCAAACTGAAAACACTTTTATGACTTATGCACCTCCTTCTACGTTTGCTGTTTCTAAAGATGACAGCCCATTTGTCTATCTACTAATCCACAAACGAGCAGTAGATGTACAAAGGTGCGGTCCAGTGCTAGAAGTCTTTTATATATTTGTGACCTAATTTGCGAAAAGGGGTATTTGTGCTCCTGAAAATTTTGAACGCATGCCTCTAATCAAATGGCTGTTTCTCGGATAAATGAAGAACAGTGACTTTGAAATTTTTTATACAGCAAGCAGAATAATCAAATATAATCAGGAGCTTATAAGGGGAAGGAGCGTCCAACTGCCGTATCCCGCGTGGTAATCACCAAAAGTAAAGTCCGCCGCAATGCGCTGCAAAAACCTTCCTTATAAGGAAGGTTATTGCAAGCCGTACGTATGCGGCCGAGCGGTTCTGACGTCATGAGCATGCAGTTTGCCTAAGAAAACCAAGCATGGCCAAGCGGCGAACTAAGCCAACGAGGAAGAAATCTAAAGCGAAGCAGCGGAAAAAGCCGGAGGGAACCAGTGTTGTAAAGAGACGTACGCGCCAAGAAGACGTGGAGGTTATCTGCGAGTGGCTGAAGCAGGTTGACATGGCTGAGCTCAGGGACGCAGTAACAGTTCATGTCGATTCAGAACACCACGTGGGCTTTTTTGACGATCGTAAGCAGGCTTGGGAACAGATAAGAACTAACATCGTAGGTTTAGACTTGCTACTGACGTCTCTGTTGACAGAATTTGTCCAGATTTACAAGAGCCACTCCAAGGGGAAAGACAAATATATGAGCCTTTTATTGGACTGGTACAAGTGCACTGAACAGTATGTTGTCAGCTCAAAGGGAGATGTTGCTTGGTGCTTTCTAGTTACCGGTTTAATAGCCACTGAGCAGAGCGAGAGTGTAAGACCTTTTTTATTTCCCAGCTTGATGATTGGATGTTTTCATGCATTGCTAAGAAGAGTGGAATGTAAAGTGAATGAGCTCTGTGTACCTACACCTACCTTCTTGCCATCAGAATCTGGCTACAAAGCCGAGGATGACACTAGCCTTTACAGACTATCAGGGTTTGCTCTGTTCTCTTGTATCCAGTTTCGGCAACACAAACTAATGTGGAAGGGAAAACTTGGCGTGAGCCAAAGCATGGCAGAAAGTTATCGTGCTGAGCTCTCCGTCCTACGACAGCTAGTAGACTCCCAAAAAAGTGATCTGCCACCAGCCATTACCATCCAGGATCGTGGACACATGACATTTGCAAACCCTGTCCTTATTCCTTTTGTTAAGAATGCTGTTGCTGACATAAGGAAATTTCTAAATTACCAACAGTACTCGAAACACGGAAAGGATTTTTTTCAGGTATAGTAATGCATATTTTCGCTAACATTTTTTAAAATTGTTTCATTTTGCTACAGTTTGTAAAGCAGCAAATTCCAATCGAGACATTATCATCAGCGTTTCGTACCTGTGCTAAGTCTCTTCTAACCCATGATGCAGATGACAAAGTGTTGAATTCTGTATTCAAGGAACTGGTAACAAAGATTTGCCACACTATGTCTAATGATTTCTTAAGAAACATTGCTACTCTTGAAAATGCCAAAGAAAACAAAGCAGTGGATGCACAGGTGTCATTGAGAGATGAACTAAAATCCTTTGCATCACATACTCAATCAAAATTTTCAACTGATATTAAGCAATAAATTATTGTGTTATAATAACCATTCTGGATCTACCTCCTAGTCAACTCGTGTTCTCTGATGTGCAGAGGAGCGTTCCTGTATGGGTCTGTTGTGTGTCGCCCATGCACGTCATATCGAGTGAGCAAATTTGCTCTAGCACTAGCATAGTTCACAGCTGACAGGTGACCACCAGTCGTATACTTCAGTCGACTGAAAACAGTTTCAATTGCACTTCCAGTCAGACGCAATGGGTAGACATAATATCCAGGGTGGCGCTGAAGAAAACTTTTGCAAAACTCTCTGTACCCGTACCAAGTAATCCTTAGTAGGTCCCATGTTTGCCAAGACAAGAATTTTTTGGCTTCTGGATCACAAGCATTGTAACCTACAGCGAAAGTGTGAATCATGGGATCACATTTGTACATGTAACGTACCGTTTTGCAAGAGAGAATCCAACCATCGCGTGAAAAATGAATAACCTTCTTCCATGTTTGTCAAAATTTGGTTAGGATATGTTGGGATTCTAACGTGGCCAAGAAGACCACGCTCGAACATCTTGTTGCACGCCTCCAGGAAGTCAACTACACATAAAACTTCTTTAGCGTCAGAAGGGGGAGGAGTAGCAGTAGCATATTCCTTAAGCTCAGCAATGACATGTTCTTGCTGAAATATTGTTGGAGATGTGTGATTATTATAATACATGTAAATACGTATACGTACCTGCATAATCTTAGCTGGTTTGACATTCAAACGAGTCCAACTATCCCTGACTATGTAACTCTCTTTTAGCCCAGGTACTCGAACAATTGTGTTTGCTTTAATCCGAGCTAACTCTCGTCTATACATATCCTCAATTGCTTTCCAACCAAAGTGGACACCTTTAAACTCAAAATCACGGGTAGCAGAAGGTCGTGACTGATATAACTGTGATATCATATTCTTTAGCTACATGTATAAAATGAAAGGATTAACACACAAACACACACAACACACACTCACCTGGTGTGACGGACAAATCAACTGGTAGATCGGCTGACCAGTGAATGGATTGGTGAATGAAACTGGAACCTCAAACTTGTCGCTCTGTTTGTCATTGTGTGCGTATGCTCCATTCTTTCCACAAAGTGCCTTTAACAAAGTCAAATTCGCACTGGCACCATCACAAATAAGGAGAGACGTCTCGAAGTTAAAAACATGGAATTGATAGATGGCATCAACGATGCAAGGAAGTAGGAACTTGCTTTTCATTGTCGAGGCACTAGTATAATACAGGCCAATAATATCATACTCGGAGGTCAAGTCTCGCCACAATGTTTGAAGTACATATGTCGTCTTCTGTGTCTTGCTGTCACTACTAAGAGTGTCATACACATCTTGAAGTGTCTGCATCTCTACACTGGTCATAGCAAGACCCACCAGCTCTTCGTTTCTGCTGTTCCAAGAGACTTTCATTGCAACCTTTACTTCATCGAAGATCAAAACACCTTCTCCAAGTGGTGGCTTCATTCCCTCTGACTTTTTCTGTTCTACCATAGCTTGATATTCTTTGTACGATTCTGATAGGCGTTTTTGAATGTCTCCTGGACGTTCCAAGTTGCTACCCGTGAATGCTTTTATCGATGAAACACTAGGGAACTTTAGGATGTTAAACCCTTTGAGCGCCTCATAAGCAGCTGGGCTGCGAGTGTATACAGCAAGGGCTGGAAAAAAAATAAACATGTACACACACTTAATCATGATGTATTCTAGAATTACCCATTCTGTAGGTGATCGAGCTCCACCTGTTTCCCTTATGGCCCGACACTGTACATGTACAAAATCAAACAGTAGAATTTCTCATAGACACACACATACATGTAGCGTACCATTCTTTGCTTGATCCTTTTTGAAGGCTAGACGGTCCTCTACGTCATGCTTCCACAGCTTCCTCATTACTTCACCCTTTCCTTGTGCATCAGCTTCACTGAGGATTTTATCGAGTTCTTTAGGACACTGCTCTGTAATGGTGGCTACTGTCTGTACAAATTCATCGTGCTGGTCAGAGTTGAGGGTGAAGTCAAACTTTCTGTACTTCTTCAAGCTCTTGATGCATGCTTGCCGCTCCTGCCTGACACCAGCATGACGCTCCTTAACTGCGTTAGAAACCAGTGTACACACGATGCCAAGTAATAAATATTATACAAATACCTGTACGTGGTGAACAGTACTTGAGTGGTCGATGCGATGATGGATGTTTCCAGGAATCTCTCTTGCTTGGTGAGATTTCATCGTGACGTTTTCTGAGCATCTCCAGTCGGTTGTGAAATACTTTGCAAGAGTCACATACATCATACAACTTAGATTCTGGTTGTGCCTGCCTGTTCTTTGGAATATGCCATAGCTTGCAGGTGTCACTCTGGTGGCGCTCGTAGGGAAGGCTCATGTGCACATGATGTGTTGAATCGAAGTGAACAGAAGATGGGTAACCTTTGATGCCTGGGCACAGTGTGTAACTGGTGTGTGGCAATAGAGTGTTCAGGTGTTGTTCTGTTATTGCCCAGTTGAACAATCCCTTGTCAATACTCTGTGAAAGTGCTCTAAAGTCGTATAAAACTTTGTCAGAGTCCATCGTTAACGTCATGTGAGGGTCATAGGTAGGAGGATGATCAGGAGAGAATATAATCATATCTGGACGGTGAACTACGATCCATTCAGTGCGAGTCTTAGGAACACTATTTATCGTCAGATGTGGATAATTTCTACTGAGAGTGGCTGCTATATCTTCAAGTGTACTTGTATCTGTAGTAGTTACAGTACGCAAGTTAAAGAATGCAGACAAACACTATAATCTGTGCTACACACCTGAGCACTCCCGACCAGTAGCTGATGTGTCCATAGTACTGTTTGATGCTTCTGCTTGAGAAATCGAATCTAAAGCCAATGACAACAATTATTAATAATTAGTATAACAATTGATATACAATGCGTACCTGCATCACTGTCCGAACAAGATGAAGACAATTCAGAACTAGTGCTAGTGTCTGTAAAATTCAATTGCGGTACTGGTATTGCTTGATACAATTGTAGTCTTACCATCTGATTCAGACTCTTCCTCCTCTGACGTACTATATTCTTCTCCCACTTCTCTTATCAGCGTAGATGTAATACTACAGTTAGGATCTTGTGAGACAGACTCGGCCTGAGGTAGTTCTGTCTGAGGCTGCGTGTTCTCAGTGCCTGTGCAGTTGTTGGTGACTGTGACCAGCTCTGTATCTTGTAATATAGTAGCGATTGCAGTGGAAGTGGATGTTGCTTGAGCATGGCGTTGAGTAGATCTTTTCGGATCTGTATAGTGATAGAAACGATAGGCTTGACGAGAACAAAGATCAGTGACTTACCTCTGAGCCTGGAAGATTTGCCACTGAGACGCTTTGGCTTCAACGTAAACGACGTCATCATGGCGTTCCCAACGCGCCTATATACAGGTGACCGCGTTGTTCCAAGTCGTAAGTGCCTCGGTGACGAGAGCGGGGCTCTTGGCTTCGCGCTTGGCTTCGACTTAGATCGAGCAAGTGACGACTCCATTTTATTATACGCTGTGGCTAACGTCCCGGTACCGGGATCGATAATTTTAGCCTAATAGTCCCGGTAACGGGACTTTAAGGATTTATTGCTCGATCCCGGTACCGGGAACTACAAATACTGCGTTAGAGTCCCGGCAGCTTGAGCGAAGACGCTTAGTAGGCTCGTAAAAATTATCAGCGCTGCAAGACGACTTGTGTAACTTTCAATACAGTCTATATAGATTACAGCTTAGCTAGATAACACTGCCTACAATACCAGTTCTTCATCTTTGGTTTAGTCACTAGTCCTACACACTTATAATGATACCAACACAAACAGGATTCACAACACACACAATCAAGCGAGACTTCTGAGTGGCAGGTCTGGCAGGTCCAGGTGGCATTTATCTCCTTGAGCTGAAGAACATTTTGAACTACATGTACCTTCCAAGCATCATTAGTGAAGTACTTGCGAATCAAGCATACATCAACATTCTCATCTAGAATCGAATTCTGCACTCTCTCGGGTCGACATTCCACTTCTTCTTCTTCAATGAGACAATCAGTTTGAATGACCTTCTCAGCTACAGCATCATCAACAAGCCACTTCAAGATTACTGTCAAGAAAAAAGAGCTATTATAAACAAGCAGTTCTGTATTTTAGTGACGTCAAAGGGGGTTTGTAAAACCTACATGCATGTACTTTAGAAAGGGGACAGAACCATGATTACTTTTTAAAATAAAAATTATAGATAATTATGTATACTATTATAACAATGTGTGTGTAATACTTATCATTCTTGACACCATACCTCTTTCTTTTTCAGAATCTGATGTATGCATTTTGAGAAAAGGACAAGGTGCTCTACAATTCTTGCGTCTCTTCTTTGTTGGAAGACCAACAACTGTCAGCTCATTTCCTTTAGGCCGACCTCTCTTCTTAATAGCAGGAGGCATCTTTAGCTCTGAAACTGGATAAAGATATACTCATTATACGAGAAGATAAACATATTATTAACAAATAATATAATATAATATAATATATAGACACTGATAACAGTTAATAGTGTATGCATGCGCATGTACAGTACAGCATGTTACTGAATATTGATGAGTGTGCTTACCTACAAATCTCTCCTGTCCAGACATACTACTAGCAACATCACACTCCTTAGCAACAACATCATCACCTACAGAGTACAGAAGAACATAGTTGTACTTAAGTGTAAATATACTAGGCTGAATAATACATACCCTTAGCTCCACCTTCTTGTACACATACATCACCAACTAGAGTATCTCCAACTTGACTATCATTGGAACCAGGACCTATAAATTTGCAATCCATAGTGGCACACTAACCAATGCACACATGCACACTAACCCTCAAGTCCAACTCTATGTGTATCAACATCCTCTGGCTCATGTACTTCACATTCATTTTCGCTTGCAGACTCTATTAGAAATTCAGTATGATCACATGTATTAACAACTAAAGTTAGCACATTAAGTGTACAAATACACAAAGTATAGCATAATACTTACCATAGTCAACAACTCTAGTAACAGTAACTTCTTCACCTCTTCTCCAGTGATCAGTGAGTCTCGACAACAGCTCAATTCTACGCTCAAAATGAACGTTGGATGCAGCACTAGCAACAGAAGCTAACTCTGAAGAGAGAAGAAGAGCTTTACGGTACTTCTCATGCTGGCTCAAAGGACGGCTAGATTTGGTCGCTGTTGTAACAAGAAGAGAAGAAGAAGGGGAAGATTTTTCTGCAAACAAACGCTGGGTTGATCGATAGTAACCATATGTCCACCGTTCATCACATAAAGCAGAATCATACAGGGGTTCCCCAACCTGGGAACGCAATGCAAGCATATGACGACAAGGTAATCGCATTGAGGTATGAAACATGCAACCACAGTTCTCCAAAGACACTAGCTTCTCTCCTTCTGATGTTGTCACTCGATATTCATCACCATCTTCTCTGATTTTCTTCACCTTTGGTGCCATTTTCAGTTGATTGAGAACAAACGAAGAAGCATATGAAGTAAGCAATTCACTATATCTGCTCTCTGCACTGCCCTGCTCGAAATTCTGCACCTTGACTTTTTGAAACATGACCGCAGCTTTGTGGTCGCGTTCAGTTCTCAGTGTGGCAAGAATCGTAAAAAAGCTATCGATGAACTTCTCAAGCGAGCTGTAGCGACTAATCACTTGCTTCAGTTTCCCATTTATGCTTTCCAGACGGTTGTTTGTCGTATTGAGGAAGCTTCCACTCTCTGCCTTGAGCCCCATGACCCACTCTTTTCGAATGGGATGCCAACATTCCTCAAAGTACTTTTTCACAACCTTGGGAACATCTCGTTGAAAGTCAGAGTGTACTTTGGCGTACTCTTCTTCTGTTGAGCTGTAAGCCATCTTTTGCACTAGTTCTAGAGATAGCTGTCTCTGACCTGAAGTAATTCCCATTTTCTCACAAGATATCTCTCTTCTAAAAGATCTGAGAGTGTGAAAGAGGCAAATGAGAATAACGGCATCTGGAAGGCATGCTTTGAGCACATCTCGTTCCTTGATATCCTTGTCTGCCATAACAACACGGGTTCTTGCTACCTCATTGTTGGAGTTTTTGAAGGTATCGACCAGCCACTTCAAGCTATCCACATCTTCTGCCACTAGTATACCCACTCCAACCACTTCACTTTGGCCATTTGAATCCTCACATAAGAAAAGGTAAATCGGCAAAGCAAGCTCTAGAAGCTTGTACGTGGCATCTAAAAAGATAATTTCTGGATAGGCTCTAAAGGCATCCTTCATCATAGCATCCTGAAAGAACAGCCCTTTGAACATTTTATCTTCACCGGATAAAACCTCAACAGTAGCACCTATATATAAATGTATAAGAATTGAATAAAACCATAGATGCCAGCTTAGTAAAATTAACCTGCTTTCTTCAAATGCGAAGAAACCAGGTCTCAGTATTAGAACACTAATTATAACACTCACCATAAGTCTCAACTAATGTAGTAACAACTCTCTCCAAGTCATTCCTACTACTCTCTCTGTTTGCTTCACCAGAAACATTGCTAAGATCTTTCAGCAAAATTACTTTCCCTGTCTTCTGGGTCAATCGCTCTTGTATCATCTTCCTATTTCCCTTCAAACCAAGAAGCATTGCAGCTTCTTGTTTTTCATCCTCTGATAACCGCCTTTGGTGAGGCAAGTGCTTAAACAAAGCCTATAAAATAGACATTAATTTACATACAAAAAATTTGAGATCTATTAGGGAGGCACGGTAGTGACTCCCTATGTAGGGATGAACGAGAAAACAAGATGGCGGCTACATACAATGTATTAGCGTTCAAACGCTGATATTTCGCCTGGTGTTGAATTTTATACGTCTTTAGACACTTAGATCTGCTCTCTGGCATTGCCCCATCTTACAGTAGCAAGGAGATTGCTCGAAATTGTTACTAAAGTGACGAACCTGGAAACGGTGAAAATCGAGTTTCGTCATCTTCGTTTTCTTCTTTCTTTCTTCTTTCTTCTTTCTTTCTTTCTTCCACTCGCCTAGCGCCTTTACGCGAGCAGTGCCGAGACCAAAACATCCACGAACAGTCGTGAAATTCTCCTGGCATGTGCCTTTTGAGCTTTGTTTTTAGCGTAACGGCGATCTAAGTTTCGCGATTTCTCGATCGTGATCCATTGTCAGCTTAGTGTTAGACGCCATTATTGTGATTGCACAATACGCACGTGGGTAGCGCACGTGACCAAGCAGCTAAAGTATCGCTGCGCCGTGTGGATCACTATCACGGAGAACACACACCCAGCATTTGTCTGGAGTCTTCGAAGAACAGTAAGCTCGTGTAGGATCGCCATTCTGCACTTGCCAGATAATTATAACCGTCTACAAACAAATGTGGGCGGGGCTCGTATGCACTGCATGCATGCGTAGGCGACTAGGCAGACCTGATACGCACAGCTTAACAATTTTAGCTACAAGTTTAAGAAAAGCCATCAACAACCGGAATACTAAACTAATGGTGGAAACAAAGACTTCTCAGCACATGCATGATATTGAACTGCACTAGTCTGGCAGCCCCGCCCCTTCGCATTATTGTGCGAAGGGGCGGGGCTGCCAGACTAGAACTGCACTTCACTAAAAAGAAAGAAAGGACACAAACAAGAAATTAAAAAGATTTCTATCGAAATCAAAAGGATGTAGTGATGAAGAAATCTACCACTGGTTCACAATGTAAACCAACAAGGAACAAGCATAGAATGGTAACACGATTGACTTGCTAACAGACCATAGATCCCTACATCAGTGGCTGTACATAAGATCAATATTTTGTCACAAGCTGAATTCTATTCAAAGTGTCAGTCAACAGTATATAGCTTAACTAGCTATAGTCTGGCCACAGCAGCCACTGATGTAGGGATCTATGGTCTGTTAGCAAGTCAATCGTGTTACCATTCTATGCTTGTTCCTTGTTGGTTTACATTGTGAACCAGTGGTAGATTTCTTCATCACTACATCCTTTTGATTTCGATAGAAATCTTTTTAATTTCTTTGATACACATGAACCAACCTGGGACACTTCATGGTTGTGGTCTAAGCACAAACTAGTGACCTTAAGTGCCTTGCCACTGTCATCAGCCCTCAGGGTAATGTACATTGGGCAGTCCTGTTTCAAAGTCCTAGTAAAAAGAAAATGGGAAGACGCTAGAGAAATTGCCTTAGCTATCATAAACTACACCGAATCTGTAAGATAGTGCATGCATGTAAATACGTACTTACATATCACCTACCATGTACTCCTGGCTCCATTGCCTTTGGCTCTAAATGACTGGCCACCATGGACACAGCAATACTTCACTTCATAGTACTTCAGCTTCTCATCCAAATGCCTGTTTAAGCGCTTTTTTGCAGCTGCTACAGTTCTACAGTCTCTTTTCCAAAGCTGTACAAAGTGGGCTTGTTCGAAAGCATGACGTTTTGACTCTAGCTGTTGAAAATCAGTGAATGTTTTCCCAACAGAAAAGATGGTGCAGTTAGAGACAGTTGTAACTGGCTCACTCTGTGCTGGGTTATCTGTTACTGCATGCAGAAATAACAGTTATTGAATTAAAGGTACCTTATTGGTGTGTACATTTATACCTGAAGTATTACTAGCCAAATCCGGGAGCTGCTTTGATGGACTCTTCTCATGCACAAAATCATCATGTGTCAGCTCAGGTCCTGTGAGTGCAGTAAGTACGAAAACTACATGAGGGTGCATGATATTGATAGCAGACTCATACCTTGCAACGTAGAAACACCAGCAGCCGGGCAGCTTACTGAGGCAGCTGCAGGCCGGCGATGTTGAACAGATGAACGCCGATGCGACGAGGACTTCATGTCGTGGCCTACTACCACACGTTTCTAACAGCAATCTCTGACAATTTGCAGTATCGATCTACCGACAATAGCCGCCACTGCACTGTATAAACAGCACCGCCCGTGTACATGTAGAAGTACAACTCGAGAAGTACAAGTGCCGCGCCGATCACCGGGACTCTAACGCAGTATTTGTAGTTCCCGGTACCGGGATCGAGCAATAAATCCTTAAAGTCCCGTTACCGGGACTATAAGGTTAAAATTATCGATCCCGGTACCGGGACGTTAGCCACAGCGTTTATTATACACGTCACGCGAATCGTCCGTATGCAGGTAAAACGTCATCAATGTTTGTGCGCCAGCGCCGCGCGGCGGACTTTACTTTTGGTGATTCCCAGTTGAACGCTCCTTCCCCTTATAAGCTCCTGATATAATAAATAGAAACTTTCATTAACTTTCAACTATGTTTGACTGAGTAGCAGCTATTTGATTACAGGCATGCGCTCAAACTTTTCAGGCGCACAAATACCCCTTTTCGCAAATTAGGTCACATTTTATGACAATGTTATCTTGGAGAAACTTGAAAGAAAGATATATTTGCTTCTACAGGACGCGAAAACCTCTGAATCTTGTGCAATAGCACCTATTGACGTAGACACGTGGTTAGAATTGAAGAAGGTGTTAATGTACTTTGCCCGTCGCACTCTACCTTCTTCAAGGAACTTGCCGCACCTACTAAGGAAGCATAACTTAAAGAAAAGTTTTACACGAGCTATTATCTATCCTCTCTACTGTGACCAAGATGTTCTGTACGAGAGTATAGATCCTCAAGTAGCAGCCACTCCCTCTACTTCTCTACATTCTACTACTCCTTCGCCTAATGTTAAGAAGACTGCAAAGCTACCGGTACATATCGAAAAAGAATGTAGCTACTGTTTCAGAAAGTCAGACAAGCTGAAAAAATGTACTGGTTGTGGTGTGACCTGGTATTGCAATAGACGTTGTCAGTCTGATCACTGGACGAGCCACAAAAAAGCTTGCAATTCAGCAGTGACGAAAGTTCTTAAGGCAAGTACAAGTAGTGAGGTACCATTGGTCGCAGAATGCCAAGATGTTCTGTACGAGAGTCAAATAGCAGCCACTTCCTCTACTTCTCTACATTCTACTACTCCTTCGTCTACTGTTAAGAAGACTGCAAAGCTACCGGTACATATCGAGAAAGAATGTAGTTACTGTTTCAGAAAGTCAGATGAGCTGAGAAAATGTACTGGTTGTGGTGTGACCTGGTATTGCGATACACGTTGTCAGTCTGATCACTGGAAGAGCCACAAAAAAGCTTGCAATTCAACAGTGATGAAAGTTCTTAAGGCAAGTGCAACCAGTGAGGTACCATTGGTCGCAGAATGCCAAGATGTTCTGTATGAGAGTCAAATAGCAGCCACTTCCTCTACTTCTTTACATTCTACTACTCCTTCGTCTACTGTTAAGAAGACTGCAAAGCTAACGGTACATATCGAGAAAGAATGTAGCTACTGTTTCAGAAAGTCAGACAAGCTGAAAAAATGTACTGGTTGTGGTGTGACCTGGTATTGCAATACACGTTGTCAGTCTGATCACTGGAAAAGCCACAAGAAAGCTTGCAATTTAACAGTGACGAAAGTTGTCGCGGAATGCTCTAACTGTAACAAGAAAACAGTAAATCTAAGAAACTGTAGTGCTTGTCAAATTGTAGCTTACTGCAGCAAAGAATGTCAGAAGATTGATTGGCCAAGACACAAGACTGACTGTAAAAAGTAATGATAAGTTACGTTTAGTACATATTTTATAATTAAATTTTGGTGCTTTCCCATACATGTTTATAAATTTTCCCTGAGAATAAATGTGGACTCGCTATACTTGGTTTCGCGACAGAGGCGTGATGGAATGTTCGCGCTGAATATAATGAGAAAAATGCGCTATGACGAGGTGACCGCCTACTGTTGGACAGGGTTCACGGCGGGAAAATACTGATCTACAGTCAGCTTCGCATACTTTTGCAAAATTCATCCGTGGACCCTGTCCAACAGTAGGCGGTCACCTCGTCATAGCGCGTTTTTCTCATTATATTCAGCGCGAACATTCCATCACGCCTCTGTCGCGAAACCAAGTATTATTAGTGGCAATGATATGTAGGAATGACCGTGAATTAAGATGGCGGCTACTCATGTGTGAAAATGAGTTATCGCACATATCTCCCTGCATTTTAACTATCTTACTATAGACATCAAGACAGTCAATGACCTGTGTTACTGTTACTCGCACAAGAATATAAAAAGCACGATATCTACTTAAAGAATAAGAGTACAAAATTCTTTGAGCACACCAACAGCATACATAATAATGGGTTGGTTGTATGGGTCAGTGACACATGCTACAACACATCACAGACACAGGATTACACAGCTAAGAACAAGCTGGCTGTAACACCATCCAGACAAGAGCACTGGAAATTTTCCTTGAAGTACAGTTATTTGGTGAAACATCTATGCTGTAACTTGGTCTTTAACTGTTGCCAACAACGTTTTAATCTGTGCACAGCCAAAACTACACAAGTTTTTCAATTCCCACATGTTAATCATATTATGGTGCAACCCCTGACACATGCCTAGCCTATGTAGAACAACATTACACACATACATACGTTATGTGATTGCTGTAGTATAAACAACGCCACTCCTCCCGTACACAAGACGACACAGTTTGCATATAAAAATATTATGTATAAAAAAACTCCAGCTCCAGTATAGTGTGCATAGTAACAAGGACAGAGAACACATCAGTGCTGACACAGACTAGAGCCTTTAGTGCCAGCACATCATATAGTCCTGCTACACACACACACATACACTGTAGCTAGTTAGTGAGGCTGTCATAAATCACTGCGATCGGTCTCCTCATCGGGTTCCTCTGTGGCGTCACGTTTAGCAAACCCTTTGGACCGCAGCAGTTCATTGATCTCATCCTCACTCATCTTGATAACCGATTCACGCTGTGCACATGAAAGAAAGAGAGAGAGAATTAGCTTAGAATAAACCACTGCTCATCATCAATCATGTACCTCGACCTCCTGCCCCTCTGCATCGAGAAATATCATCACCGGATCAGCCCCACCAACATACTTGAGCTCTACATTAGGACTGATTGATAGTCAAGGTGAAATCTCATATCAGATTGTGTGTATACAGACTAAAGAAATTATTTTTTTTCGAAGTTTCAGTTTTGTTTGAATACAGCTGCTTAGCTGTGAGGTACCTTAACATATACCACTGGAATGTACAGTGAAGGATACTATTCTGGAAGATGTTCGTTGATGAAACGCTTCACCTGAATGTTTGGGAGTGACATGAAAAGTAAACTTATCAAAAACCATTAAGTAATCTTTAGACACATACCTTAGGAAGCGAATTCAAACGTCATCCACCACATGTCTAAAAGAAGCAAATTATGATATCACATACACTCAATTCAACAATACTATAGTGAATAAAGAGTTCCTCCTTTTGTTATGTTAGGAGTGAAGGCTAGCACATGTGCTCTTGCTCTATAACACCTTCCCACATGCATGATTTATAGATATTGTCTGTAATTTATCTGCACCATTGAAGAAATTTCTCCATGTCTCAAGCGGCAAGATATCATAAATTTACAGATGCGTCGATCAATACTATAATTTTTTATAAAGAAACAAACAAGTTGCATGCTCACCTCCATACGCGCTGATTTAATCTCTTGTCCCAGCACACTGGCAAGTAACACGCTTACTACTGCTGCTAACACGATACACTTCATTCTCTCTGGCTCCTACTGATCTGAGATGAACCTCGATCGACCTGAGTAAATCGTCACTCAACTAAGTCAACAATGATGTTCTTAAATTTTATTTTCGGTCAGCTCTTAAACGTGCAGTGAGCCTGAGCGAACTCGTCTTAAAGTCAATAATTTTCATGCCTGTATTATAAATGATTGACTGGTGTATAGCAACATAAAATAGAGTTATAATGAGTCCGGTAGTACAAACAGACCGTGCTCGTCAGTGTGTGGCAGTAGACTGCATATGAATCCTGCTTCGATCTGTATAGAAAAGATACATAGTCACTTGAACGAATAGAGTGATACTTACAGTCATTATATAGCTGCATGCTGTCGGCTCCTGTAATGATATTGACACCTGTGATGGCTTGGCTCCCTCTATACACCTGTAATACACCACACAGATTACATGCATGTACTGATTTTGAACTTACTTGAATCTTACGAGACAATGCCTAGGAGTTCCAGTGAGGTCACAAGCATCACCATTACCATACCAGTGAGTGACATGACTATACAGAACAACCTTAACAACATCACAGAATTGCAACAAACCGTTTTGATTGTCTAGTCTTGCTGTTGGCGGCAGCAAACCATTTCTCGTGACTCTCCTTGTCCCACATTCCTAAAAACACTTTCTGCGCCACTTTACCATTCTCCTGTAACAACAAAATGACAAGTAACCTATCATTCAGTCAAACCAGGCAACAAAGAATGCAATCACACATACCAAGTGAACTTGTTTGACGTGCTCCCCAAAACATAGTTCATTCTGCCACCAACCAGACGATCTCTAGTAAGAGAGTAAAGGATATGAGAGGAAGACTAAGTAGGACTCACTCCTGGCAGGCAAAACTCAGCACTCAGAAACCCCTTCACATAACTACTATCCAGTCTTACACTGGTCTCTCTCAGTGTATGCTGCTCTCTAGCATCAGAAAACTACAGAGAAAATATTAGAAGTTCAACACTTTCAACAGTATGCTTAGTAGACTATACACTACCTGTTCTGGTGCTGTATCTGGTTTGAGGAATTTCGAAAAAAATGTCTCATGTTCTTGGACCATTACAGGTTGACTGCAGCAAGAGGGATCAATGAATAATAGCAGGAGTGCAAAGCGTGACAAGTAACACTGTGCTCACTATTATGCACTCCTGATAATAGCCATACCTTGGTGAGCCGTCTTTAGAAAAACACTTGATAGCATGAACAGATTTCTTTTTTGGACTATAAGAAAATCAGTGCATGTCAAGTATGGTATATATTACCATTTACAGACATACAACATGTATATTGACATTAATCAAAGCAGCATACATGAAGTGTTTGTTTTGACAGAGTTCATTTGTGAACACAGCAGCTTGATAGCGGCAGGTAGATAATTCCAATAAGGTGAAGAACTGCATGAATGAGGCTAGTGAACAGCTAAGCAACTACACAAACACCCACGTACACACACTTACTATAGGTTCTACTCCCTCTCCTAACTCTTCACTACACAGGTAGACTACCTCAGTAGTACGAGGATCACCCTGCTTGAGATCACAAGGAGTACCACCTATGAACTCCACTCCATAATATGGATACTCTATCTGATTGTATGGCCACTTTGGCAAAGAGTCCGATTTTGCTGTCTGCATTGGCGACTTGTTGTCATAGTAACCAAGGTAATATTCAGTCAGTTTCACAACCTGCCAGAATTGAAAGTGAATGTTGAAATGAAATAGGAACTAAACTAAACAAATTAATGACCAATAGACTAATGTTATATAGACACTGCATGTTGAGTTTATAGGAAACAAAATTGTTTAGAAAGCAGTGTAATTCAGATAATGAATACAACACTTGTTACCAGCGAACACACATAGATCATATGATGTTTGTTGAATATTATACTGAATAATAACACCGTAATTACAACAACTACAAAAAATGAAACCGATGCCGATGAGCACTGATACACAGTCAGGTCCAGGAACTTGGGTTATGATTTACTAGCACCACCATGATCTTGAAACTGTTTGACGAATCTGCTCAGCTCTTGTGTGGCCTCTTGTATTCCATCTCCAGACACAGCACTTGTACCATGCACACACCACTGGCGATCATTGTAATGCTGTAGTCCTAGCTTACTGGCTATTTCATCAGAAGCCAAAGCACCGGGTAAGTCCTGCTTGTTAGCAAGCACGACTACCGGGACGCCCGCCATTTCTTTCTCGTGTAGTACCCAAGCTAGCTCTTCTTGCGCCACGGAGAAGCGATCGCTATCGGCGCTGTCCACAATGTACAACAGGCCTTCGCAGCCAGTGAGATAGTGTTTCCACAGTTGTCGTATCGTCTTCTGTCCGCCGAGGTCCCATATCGTAAAGGAGACTCCTCTAGCTATCTGGACGGTCTCCACGTTGAAGCCGAGAGTAGGTATCGTGTTGACCGTCTCGTTCAGCTTCAGCTTGTACAGCACGGTGCTCTTTCCCGCCCCATCCAGGCCCAGCATCAGCACCTTAGCACGCCGGGTAGACGACAACGACCCCACTAGGTTAGTGAACACGTTTCCCATATCCAGCACTGCGATCGCTGAGAGCCCACGCGCTTATAGCTCGCAGGGCAGCTACACCCCCAGCACAACATCGACACGTGGATTGTGACGTCATCAGACCTGCAGAAGGGCGTGGCTCGTATATTAACCGCAGCAGTTGGACCACACTATTGACCGTAAATCTTCGCTATTTGCTTCAGCACTGCTGTATGTGTTCAACAAACTAACAATTTGCGCAAACCCTGGAATCCTAGCTAAACTGGGATTGCACTGATCAGCGAAGTGGTCTAGCTCTATGATCACATCTAGTTTGAATCTTGTATGTGTTGTGCGTTAGAACCAGTTTGAAATTCTATTGCCTAGCACTAGCAGCTTTTCTCAAAGTTTTGAGATCAAATTCAAAGTACTTTACCAGGAGATAACACACTGATAATCATCAACGATTATCAAAGATTTGCACAGCAAAGCTAAGTTTGCGCAAACTAGGAATTTGCTTAATTCCCAGTTTGCAGAGAACATACGCTTGCTCACGACTGTTGATGCACTCAAGGTACAACAAAGAGGCCCAGAGATAACCATAGATAATTGGAGTTATGGTCAACAGTTCCTCTATAAGAAAGTCAAATTGACTCACAGGGTTGACATGGTATGCGAAATGTATTCCTGGTGTATCAACAACACCTGTCTATACAGCCCACCTGTCCATTCTTGCCACGGACTTCATGAAACTGTCTAAGATGTTTCCCATGGCACAGTTCGTATGTCCAGTAAGATTCAACCTGCACAACAAACACTATCATGAAACAACAACATGACAAGACTAGCCCAGTATGCTGCACTGTAGCAACAGATGCTCACTGGATTATATCAGTAGTTATCCGTGCGCAGTATGTGGGAGGGTTATGCGTTTGAGTTTGTCTGTGTACATACGTATATATATTGGTGTCATCAAAAAACATCTGTTTGTGTCTTACCGCTCGAAAATCTCCACGAAAACACTCTCTGCAACTTCTTAACTAAATTTATAATCATATGAAGATGCTTTCAGTGTTGGCAAGCCTTGCTTGAGTGGCAAATCCATTGATTCCTAAAGCTACGTGTCCTTGCAAGAGCACTTTACGGCATTGTGGGTGCGTCACCCAACATCCTATCGACATCCTGGCCTGCTCTCTTGGCCAGGATGACAAAGATTAGCCCAGTATGACTAGCCTAGTATGATTAGCCCAGTATGCTTAGCCCAGTAGGATGTACTGTATGTAAATTTGTCAAGAGCGACAAAACAGTTCTTGAGGCCTTCTGTGATGTGCCAATCAAGTGTTGGTCTGTTAGTGCAATATTATTATGAGTAGCTATGGTATCATCAATTTATCTGGAGCTGCCTATGGACTGTTGCAATAATGCTGGAGTAGTAGATATTAGCTCAGCGCACAGGTATGTGTTCATTAGAGCTCTAGTTAGTTATGTTATCTGTATCTCTTCTGTCACTCACCAACAATGAGCACCTTTCACTCTTAAACACATCAGCAAGCAACGAATGAGCACTATCACCTCCATCAATACTAGTATCCTGTGAAGAATAGTCATGCAATGACTTAAAATTTCTAGGTTGCTGCCTCACCACACTACTCTCCTCTAGCTGTTGCTGTTCTGGTAGCAAGCACTGGTATTGCTCCTGTCGCGATGTGATCACACTCACTGTCTCTTTTTCGTTCCCTGCCATCATCTGCACCACATACAGTAACACAATGAACCACATGCAGTCTAGCAATTTTATACCATAGACTCTCTACTTCCATCCTCCGCCCATTTCACTGTATAATGAATTGTGTCGTCTAAACTGTCGAACATACTTCCCAGCGGTGACACACAGAACGCTCTGTGTACCAGTAGAGCCCCTAGAATAGCCAAGAGAAGTAATGAGTTGGAGCCGGTCGCCATATTTACAACTGACCACACCTACCTAGACTATAAGATCTACTTTACCACACCTTTTTTACACGTGGACGTTTTTGAGCCGATGGGAGGGTGGCAGCAGTACTAGTCATTGCTACTTTGCATGTACCACAAGAAAGCCAAAACCTGTCAATGATGAAGTAAGACAGACTGAAGTAAAGTGGAGAATGCATGCAGTGTCGATCCAACTTGGATTCATTCAGTACATGTACCATCCGCAATCAAACAGCCATTATGTCCATATGTGTGGTTATACCATATGTCTGAATACATGCATTAACTGCTATACATGGTTGTACTTGAGACATATGTGTCGTTGCAATGTGATGGTATTGACAATACTAGTAGCTCTTGTAATGACAGTGTTTGCATTGCTCTCATGTGGTAGGAATGTTGTATAGCACACACAGTAGACACAATTTGATAAAGTCAATCATGTATGAATGGATAATACGATAACGTGCACACAAGGAATCTATTCTAGTCTCTCGACATAAGACACAGGAAACATTCCACACTGTCCATTACACTCTCCTGTCCACCAGTTCTTGTCCGATAAGTCAGTAACTGTCACAATATCTCCTGGCTGTAATAGCAGTTCTCCTTCCTCTTGAGGAGTGAAATTAAAGAGCGCTCGTACTTTCAACACTCCCTGAGGGACTTGTAGCAATATTTGTTCAACTCTACTGACACTGGAGTGCGTGTGGAACTGCACTAATTGATTGAGAGAAGGAAACTTCTTGTCCCATATGAAGAACTTGCCTCCCTCGTCTCTCAGCACTTTTAGATGTTTCACTGATCCTTTGTGGAGCACTGATATTGAGAAGTCTCCCGGGGTGCTCTCGCTCTCTCTCACCATAAACACGCCATCGCGACACTCCTTACCAAGCATCTCCTCCGAGCTGGTACGTCCTAGCCGTCCCTTGAACCATGGATTGGGCTTCAGCTTTAGGTAAGTCTTGGGCACTAGTCCTGTCTGTCCATTGAGTTCCGCTTTACACCAGTTCTTCTCAGCACTAACGTTCATTACACTCAGCAGAGCGCCTTTCCTGAACGATAGTTCGTCGCTAGCCTCTCCGTTGAAGTCGAACAGCGCCACAGCCTCCATGGACCAGCTGTTGGTGGGTGTGTAGGAGTTTCTACTACTACTATCTATGACCGATCACTTTGCACCATGCACGCAGCCACGCCCTTCAATATTTTAGGTAGCAGGGTGTGAAATGAGCAAAGCTGTTGATCGCGAACTGTCCAGCGTACTGCAGGATCTAGTTAGCGGACTGGTACCTCAGTTTATGATAAAGGTACGCAGTTTAGTTGGTTACCACAGCCATAACTACAGCTATACATCACAGCAGAATGATCAATCTGCTGTGAATCACGATATCGGTGAGTGCTGAAATAATTGCTATGCATAGGAAATACTGCCTTCTTCAGAACTCACTGGTATATGGGCAGTAGACACTAGCTGGAGTATGCAGGCAGAGGAACTGCAACATGAAATACTGTGCCAAAGGAAGCCTCTTTCAGAGGAGTATGTCATTGAGAATCTTAAGAATCTAAGAGCAATAGATAAACAGGTGAGGTAGCACAGCTAGGTCGCAACCTGCACTTGCATTATGTACACTCCAGATAACAAGTATAGACAGTGGTATGTTACAGTATTTGGATCTTGAGGAGCTTGTTCTGACAGGAAATGCCATCAGTGAGGTCCAGAATCTACCACCATCACTAACAGTGAGACCAGACACATAATTACTTAACATTGGTTCATGATCTAGTATCCGTAGGTCCTTGAATTATCACTCAACAAGCTGTCCACTCTAGACTCACTGAACTGCAGTCCGCCACCAACACTGACACATGTTGGCTTGAGCTACAACCTCATCACTACATTCAACTTGTCACCTTCAAAATGGTCACTTCATACAACTTTACACGTACTAATAGTGTCATCTCAGCATTAAAAATGCAGGCCCAAACTGCTGTCCCTGGACATTAGCTTCAATAGGATTACCGACATGGTAGGAGCTGTGTTAATGCTTCAACAACTACCAAGCCTCAAGAGTTTGATGTTTTGTGGCAACCCAGCAGCTGTGAGTTGTCAACTTAGTACCTCTGTTGAAAATAATTTTGCTTGCATGCAGTTGTGTCAGGGATATCCTGGATATGTAGTAAACATGCTGAAAGAACTACTGTATTTAGATGGCAATGAGATTTCTGATGAAACGAGGAGCAATGACTGTAGCTGGCAGCAAGACAATGGTACAGCATTATACTGCAAATGCATCTTGATCAGAATACTGTTCACAGATATTCTGACAACATCACTGATTACCATAACAACCAGCTACTCTATTAATACAAGTGACATTACATCAGCAGTATGGGAATTTTGTATGCTTATTAGCCAAATGCCTTTGCTTTTATTATAGGAGCTGCAGGAAGGAGAGAAGAGCATGATCATCTTGTGGTACCAGTGTATTGGATTACCAGCTGAGTACCGAACAGCACCAGTAGCTTCACTAGAAGATAAAGCTACAGTACCTAGCAATGTGCAGCAAAGAGTGCTAGATGACCTTGATGATGATCAGGTGATTGTGCTGGGCCCAGTTGTAGTGCACATTGCTGGCAATGAAGAAGATAAAGGAACAACAGACAAGGCTTTAGTAGTGAGAGAGCTCTCCATGCTAAAAGAAGCTATTAGGAGAGGCTGTAAAGTGCAACCAATGCTGGGGTATGCTGTACTGAGAGAAGGCGAGAAAGAAGTGACATTACAGCAACAAACAAGTAATACACAAAAATCCCGTCCTACTAGCCGTGCTGCTGCTAGTCCTGCAGCTAAAAAACAACCGAAGCAGTCTAGTCGAGGAGCCAGTCCAGTTAAAGTAAGATAGATAGATAGATTGATAGAAACTGATGCATGTGTTTCTTCTTAGTCTCCAGCAAAAAAGAAAGATAAAAAAGGAGCCGGCAAAGGAAAGGCTCAACAAGAGTCACTAGAGGGCTGGAAGATAGCTCAGTTCAGTGCAGTGTCAGTGGACTTGATTGAATGTGAACTAGCTGGTATTCTTCATGGTGCTAGTGCTGCTACTAGCACAAGAACTACCTGCATATCGACAGACGACCTCATGAAGTTAGGCTTGTCGAATACTAATGAAGACAATACTAGTGAAGTAACATTAACAATTGAAGTGAATGTGCATATACAACATTATTAATTGCAACTACAGTTTTGTTACTGACAGAATAAAGTATTGAAAATCTGGTACCTAACTAGTTCTTAGAAAATTATGCTGCAAGACACAATGCTTAGATCACAATAAATAGTCAAGTAAGCAAAAGAACTAAGATCTGGCGATAGTGGAATCTGCAGATCAAGAACGTGCAACCACGTGGCTGTCGTAATCAAACAAACGCAATAAGTATACGGAGGTGCACGGTTCTAGTTTCTCCACGAGTCGGTTGCCTCTGCTCAGTTTTCCTCGAGGCGGTTTTCTCTCGTATCTACTGGTAAATGGATGAGGACGGTGGATTTGCCGAGAGCGAAGCAGAAGAATCAGGGGAAGAAAGCGGAGCAGATTCTAGCGACGAATCTGAAGACGGTGATGGAGGTCAGCTCTGGCGCCATTTTGTTTGTCTGTTACACCCATCATGTTTCACAATCGTGTTCCACAGAACTGTCTGATCTGATAGCCTCCGAGAAGGAAGAGGATGACGACGACGATGATGAAATTCGTGGTCGTCGGAGCAAGAGACCAAAATGTGATTGACTCCAAATTCGCATTGTCTGTTACTCTTCCTACACACACACACACACACACACACACACACACACACACACACACACACACACATTATACAGTGATTGATGATCGTCTAGAGGAAGATGATTATGCACTCATTCGTGAGAATACTGGTATAGAAGTCAAACGAGTGAGTGTCTCACTTGTCCACATGTGACTTGCATAATTTGTCTTGTATAGAAAAAGTTTCTGCGTGTCAAGATGCTGGACGATGAAGAAGAAGAGGAGGACGAGGAGAGCGGTGGAACCACGAGGAAGTCTGCTCAACGTAACACAGCAATGGAGGCAGTGTTTGGTAATTCCGATGACGAGGAGGAATTGGAGGAAGAAGAGAGTAGTGTAAGAGGGAGCAGCAGAAAGAGACCGGCGCCAGACAGTGACGTGAGCAGTCTTATAATAGTAGTTTTGGTGATGTGCATAATGTATTCACACGCAGCGTTGGGACAAACTGGAGGGCAGTGCTGTGGATAGTGATGAAGATGAAGACGATGGCTTCAGTATGGCTACACACACACACACACACACATTGGAATGTATCATGCACAAGTACTTGCTCTCTCGTTGTATAGTTGTTGGTGACGATGATCGTCCAATACGTCATAGAGGGGATGACATGTTTGCTGAACCGTGAGTATAGAGCATATTGGACTATGTGAGTATTCTCTGTCGTCTCAGAGGGTTGTTAGAGGCACAAGATGTGTTTGGTCTTGATTTTGATCCGAAGGAGTTTGAGCGCTATGATCGTGGCGGAGTAGTGGATGATGACGAGTACGAGGAAGATGAAGATGATGAACTTGCCAGTGTAAGGCTGAGAGAAAGAATGGAATAGAGAGTTGGATGTGTGTGCCTGTCACTACAGTTGTATGATGATGAAAGTGGTATTGGTAAGCGGAGACGTAAAGTGAGGAAAGCTCCCAGCAAGACAACTAGTATATACGATGTGTATGAACCCGATGAGCTAGAGAGGAGTCACTTCACTGAGAGAGATAATGAAATTAAAGTTACTGATTTACCGGAACGTTTCCAGGTATAATCTGTGTGTGTGTGTGTGTGTGTGTGTGTGTGTGTGTTTGTGTGTGTGTGTGTGTGTGTGTGTGTGTGTGTGTGTGTGTGTCGCTGATGATAACTCACTATGGTGTGTTGAGCTATCGCTGTGAAATGAGACAGTGAATTCCTCGTTGCTGAGACACTAATGTTACTAGGGTAGTATAATAATTATTAGTAGGGTAGGGTAGTGTTACTATTACTAGGGTAGTATAATTATTGTGATGTTTGTTGCAGCTACGTAATACTTCAGTAAGGAAAGCTAACGAGGCTGAACTAGAAGAGGAGTCTCACTGGATATATCAGAGGATATTTGCAACTCCGCCCATATCCAAGCAGCCGTACTACTATCCATTGAGACCACACCCACTGGGAACTGCCCACTCTCACATCAAGCCTCCTTCCGTAGTTCCCAAGATCAAAGAAGCGCTCAACTTTATGAGGAATCATTACTTTGAGGTGCCGTTTATAAAGAACTACAGGAGAGAGTATGTGGAACCTGACCTCGATACGAGTGACCTCTGGAAAATATGGTCATGGGATGAAAAAGTGAGATGTTACTACTGTAACCGCCTGTACGTGTTTTTTACACTGTGTTTCTGAAGTGGACCCAACTACAACATCGTAAGCTGAGTTTGAAGAAGCTGTTCCAGAGAATGATTGACTGGCAGTTTGAGAAAGTGAGGAATGAGCCTGACAAAGCTTTGACTGAGGACAACAGAGCGATACAGGATGAGGACATACAGCGGTACGTGCATCAAGATACTGTAAACAGAATTTTCACCGTTTAAAATTTCATGTTTTGTCCAGAAGACCAATTTTATTTCGTGGAGAAGTTTTATTGCTCCAATAGAGGTTTTATTACTTTTTGTAAGTGTAAAGCGTCACCTTGCAGTCACTAATGTGCCGAGTCACTGGCATTTATTCACACGATAGAGCATGATAAAAGACTTAATAGAATTTTGATCCACACTTTGCGGTCTACGGTTTATGCAAGAAGTAATGAAACCGCTGTATGGCGCTTTAAGGGCTCCCACAAAAAAAAACGGAAAATTTTTCTTTTTTTGTGTGAAATTTTCTACATTTACAATATAGTGTGTTAATGATGATAACTCACTGTGGTATGTTGAGCTACTGGTGCTGTGAAATATAACAGTGAATTCCTCGTTGCTGAGACACACAGTAGTAGTCTAGTACCACTAGCTAGTACTACTAGCAGCCTAATGTTGCACTGTTCCACAGGTTGGAGGCTGTGCAGACTGAAGATGAACTATCTGATGTGTACACACACTTTATGCTGTACTACGGCAGAGATGTGGTCGCCATGCAGAACAAGAGGGCAGAAGAGAGGAAGGAGAAGAGGAAACAGCGTCAGCTTATGGAAGGGACAGTTGAAGATGACGATGAGAGTAAAGGAACTACAATGAAACAGAGCCACAAGTCAGTAAACCATGAACTGCTGCTTCTGCAGTATTTTATGCAATCATCACAGGAGGGATTTTTATACTATATGTCAGGAGGCGGGGTTGGGTTCACTAGCGGCACGGTTCGGACTGACCCCAGAACAGTTTGGAGAGAATCTCAGAGACAACTACCAGCGTCATGAAACCACTCAGTACCACGCTGAGCCGGAGGAAGCTGCACAGGAGTATATCCAGACATCAGGGTGAGTGAGGACGAGACATAGAGCAGTCCTGATAGTTTCTTTCTCTGTAGAGTATTCACTACAGCTCGCAGTGTACTTCAGGGGGCGTGTCACATGGTCGCCATGCAGATAGCATGTGAACCACTCGTGAGACAGACCATGAGAACAGTGTACCACACCAGAGCTATGCTGTCTGTCAGACCGACCAAGAAAGGAAAGAAGGTTATACAAGTCCATAATTCTGTCACAGTGTGTGAGTATTGTCATCAGGTGATAGATGACAACCACCCGTGCTCATCCTGTAAATACTTGCGCAACAAACCAGTGAGAGAGCTGAAGGGAGAGGAGTTCCTCAGACTGAGTCAAGCTGAAGAGGACGGATTACTGACTATCAAGATTAGCGTTGATGTAGAAACTGATAAACGGTAACACACATACTATGACAGCGACCAACCATTAGTGCCTTCTTTACAATGCAGTGTTGGTACTGCAGTCACACAGTCGACATTCTTTGAAGAGATCAGAATGCTCTTTTATAGAGTGAGTTGTGTGTCATTGCGATAGTCTGGTTGGAGTTTGTGGTGTTGTCTCTCAATAGGATGAGTTCAGTCGCTTGGTAGAGAAGTGGAATGCCCAGCGAGCCCAGTCTGTAGCTCATGCTCTACTCAAGGTGCTGTATCCTATCATGGAGAAGAACCTACGTACCAAACTATTGGTCGAGGCTAAGGAACACGTTGTACAGGTTGGTCACTAGAGCTTGAGAGTTTTCGAATCTTTGTGCATTGCTGTAGAGCTGTGTACAGAGGTTGCGACGGCATATAGACATAGCTCCTTTCACTGTGGATAAACCAAATGATTCATTCAATGAAGAGCATCCTGGTCTGTGTGTGATGGCGTGTGCATACTCATCTGATAGGTATCATCATTATGCTCCTGGTAGTGATTACACTGAGCTGTTGTTCCACAGGTCTGTTCCAGCTTTCTGCTGTATACTAGACGAGAACGGTGAAGTGATGGATTTTTTGAGAATGGCTCACATACTGACTCATCGTAACAGCCGCAATGACTATGATAGAGTCAAGAAGGTGAGGAGGAATGGTTACAGTGCAGCAACACGATCACCTCTCTTGTGCAGGAGGAAGAGGTGAGACGTGTTAAGGATGTCATCAGTAAGAGGAAGCCAGACATCATAGTAGTCTCTGCTGTATCGAGGTGCGTGTTCAGGTGAAGCTTGTCTTGCATGTATCATATATTACTCAGGGAGGCTATGATAGTTGTTGATGAGCTGAAACTGGTAGTGAGTGAGTTGCTAGCAGAAGATGAACTGCCTGTACCTGCTCCAAATGTGGAGCTACTTGATCCCGCTATAGCACGTCTGTACGCCACCTCTCAACGTGCTCAGGTAGGTCATTCACCATTATCTCCCCGCCATACTGATTGTTGATCATAGGAAGCATTTCCCAGCTATCCCGAGCTGCTAAGAATGGCAGTTTCTCTGGGCCGTGGTGTACTAGAACCCTTACACGAGGTGACATCATTGTTCTTGTCACATGACCAAGAGATCCTTGCCTACAAGATGCACCCACTACAGGTATGTGAATAATTTTGTACTGCAATATCAAAAAGTTTGGTATGCAAATTTCTGTTTATGTCATCACTGTACAATAGGATCTCGTCTCACGTGATCTACTGAAGTCAGCGTTGGAGCGCGAGTTGGTGACAAAGGTCAATGATGTAGGAGTCGATATAGATCATTGTCTGGAGCACAAGCATTGTGAGGGGTTGGTGACCTTTGTGTGTGGACTAGGGCCTCGTAAGGCGAATGCCTTGCTTAAGGTGCTTTTCACACTCATATCACAAACTGTACCGTGTGTTTTGTACTATAGACGCTACGTCAGGAGAACTTCCAGTTACAGAACCGTTCACTGCTAGTGACTCAATGTCATATTGGTCCAGTGGTGTTTCTGAACTGTGCCGGGTTCATCAAGATCAACACTAGCGTATTTGCTAATAGGTACTTGTTTTAGTACACATTGCCTGGTGGTAACATGAGTGGTCTCCTCTCAGTAACTCATCGTATACTGAGGTACTGGACAGTACCAGGATACATCCTGAGACGTACGAGTGGGCTCGCAAGATGGCTGTGGATGCTCTGGAGATTGAGGAGGTATGACTAGACAATGGAACAATGGCTATAAGACTCTTTCTCCTTCCCATAGACAGGAGATGAGTCCAATCCAAGCTCAGCAGTGGATGAGGTGTTAGAAACACCCGACAAGCTCAAGGACCTTGATCTAGATGCCTTTGCAGAAGAACTGGAGAGACAGGTAATTGATATATACTGTATTAAGGAGCCTAAAAGATTTTCATTCACAGGACTATGGTAACAAAAGAACAACACTTTACGAGATACGAGATGAGCTGTTTGCGCCATATCATGACAAGCGACCACAGTTTTCCTCAATGTCATTAGAGGACAAGTTCACTCTGCTCACAGGCGAGACTCCGGACAGCTTGTATGAGGGCAAACTGATCACATGCACTGTGGCTGGGATTGTGCGCCGTAAGCCAAATAGAGACGTGCTGGATCGAGCTAACCCAAACAAGAACCAGATGACTGGATACTGGCAGTGTCCATTTTGTCTCAGAGCTGATTTCTCTGATCTTAGCTTGGTGAGTAAGCGATGGTGGATGGTAGGTTTACTTGATTCTTCCTCTACTAGGTGTGGGGGCATATTGATGATGGCAGCTGTCCCGGTCAAGGTGTTGGTGTACGGACTAGACTAGAGAATGGGCTCAGTGGCTTCATACTGACTAGAAACCTTAGTGACAAGGTGGTCAATACTCCTGAGGAGAGAGTGAAGGTTGTGTACTTGTACAACATCTGAAGTCCATAGCATAATGTGCTCTGTATGTAGGTTGGGATGACAATTCATTGTCGTATCATAAAGGTTAATCTTGATAAGTTCTCAGTTGATCTCACATGTCGATCATCTGACCTTGCAGATCAAGGTGGCAAGTTTAGGTATGTTTCAACTATGTATTTGTACTTGCATATTGTGTGGTTGTTTTCCTAATCCAGTCAGTCCAGGGACATGTACTATGATCAACCATTAGCAGACTCGGACAGAAAGAAGGAGGAGACCTTGCAGCAGCAACCGAAGCATCGTTAGTACCATCAGTAGTAGTGTTCATGTAATGTGGTCCTATTCAGGATATACAAAGCGTGTGATAGTTCATCCATCATTTATGAATGTGCCATTTGCTGAGGCTGAAAGGAGTTTAAGTTGTATGGATCCAGGAGAGGCTATCTTTAGACCAAGCAGCTTGGTGAGAGTCATTATATCCTTACAGCTATGGTGTGTTATGGGTTCTGTAGGGTTCTGATCACCTGACAGTATCATGGAAGGTGGCAGATGAAATTCACCAACATGTCGACATCAAGGAAGAGGACAAGCCTAACTCGTTCAGTCTGGGTCGCTCTCTCAGAATTGGAGAGGAAGTTTTTGAAGACTTTGATGAGATCCTAGCTCGATTCATTCAACCAATGGCGGCTAATGCTCGTGACATACTCACTAACAAGTGCTATCGGCATGCTAGTGGAGGGGATCGCAGAACATTGGAACAACTGTTAGCTGAGGAAAAGGCCAAGAATCCGAAACGTATTCCATACTACTTCAGTGCATCCAAACAGTATCCAGGGCGGTTTGTGCTGGCTTACCAGCCTTCTAACAGTCCTAAACTAGAACTATTCACTGTGGTTCCTGAAGGATTCCGCTATCGTAGCCGTGTGCATCCAACTGTTGATCGACTGATTAAATGGTTCAAGGAACATTATCGTGAGCCTATCAGAGTGGCTCGTCCTCCTCCACCCATGATGGTCACACCTTCAGTACATGGCACACCCGGTCATCATCACCATAACTTACCAGGACAAACACCATATACTCCTAGCCAGTGGCAGACTGCTACACCACCAGCCTATGCTACTAGGATACCATATGGGTACACGCCCACTACTCATACACCTCGTGGTTGGGCAAGCTACTCAACACCTGTAATGGATGATTGATTTTCACATATCTTATTTGTCAGTTTGTTTGCTCAGAATATAACTAACCCATCCAAATACTAACATTAATGTACTACCTAACATTATTTGGTTACGTAGGTCGTTTAATGACATTTCCTGAGACTTCTCGTATTCAGCTGTTGTTGTTGTTGCTGCTCTTCTTCTCTGTTCCCTCTTCAGTGCTTCTCCATAGTGTGCTTTATAGAACTCATCAAAGTCGTAGATCTTTTTCTTTCCCCCAGTGCTCATCCCAGTGGATGGTTGATGGCTTGCCTGCTGGTGACCATGAGGTGGAGGAGTGAAATCACGCAATAGGCCTTTGTCATAACGTCTCCTCTGCTCGTACTGACTCAGAATGGAATACGCCTCGGTAATCTCTCGGAAGTGTTCATTGGCTTTTACACTATCTTTGTTCTTGTCAGGATGATAGCGTATAGACAGCTTGTAGAATGACTGCTTGATCTCTGCCTGTGTTGCTGTAGGTGGCACGTTAAGAACGGCGTAAAGGTTCTTTTTACGTTGTGAAGATAGACAGCGCCGCCATAGCAGGGGTACCAGTCTGTTAGCACTGGTCGTGCGGATGGACCTACTCGAGGACCTACTCAGCATCCTGCGGCCATTTTGGTGTACGTGTGCTGATGCAAGGTGGGCGTGGCCGCCATTTCCATATCTCGATTTCGCTCGATTTGTTATCGAGGGCTCAAGACTGAGAAGCTCAGAGCAGACGATCAGGAGCAGGATCAGAGCAGACGATCAGGATCTACTGTCACTATTACCGCACACTGGCACTGACGTGCTGTGCAACGAGCTATCCGACCGGTAAGTAAGTAGGGGAGTGGCTGCATGCTGATTCAAGCACATGAATGTAGCATCTGGTAATCTAGATCTACACTAAGTGTGTTGATGATTGACATTGGGTAGCCAGCCTCCTCACTAGACCAGAGATATACCTGTGGTTGCATGTACAAGTATGAACATGATGGGGGGTTGTCATTATGCATTAGCCAAAAGTCTAATTTTATTACTTCTTGCAAGGAAGATTTGAGTGTAAAGCGTCACCTTTCAGTCACTAATGTGTAAAGTCACTGGTATTTATTCACACAATGGAGTATGATGAAATGATGAAAGACTTAATGAGATTTTAATGCATTAGTACTCCACGCTCTACGGTCTACGGTTTACGCTTTACCCTTGCAAGAAGTAATAAATCGCTGTAATACAGCGGTTTTCCTGCTTCTAAAGCATAGACCGTAAAGCGTCACCTCATGCACTAATGTGTGAAGGCATTGTTATCTTATTCGCATGATGGAGGATTATCAAAGACTTCACACATTAGTGCATAAGGTGACGCTCTACGGTCTATGCTTGACTATTGCAAGAAGTAGGAAAACTGCTGTAGAAACCAACAAGCTGCCATTAATTGCAGTGTTATCAGTCTGTCATCACATGATTTGATAATGTACAAATAGTGGCTGTGTTACAATAAACAGTAGCCATAGTGATGATAATGCTGCTCTCTCTCTCTATCTACAGATGTTTCAACTAATGGAAGCATTATTATAATCTCTGACATTATTTCATATTGGCTGTTTTTTCAGTGAGCTTGGCATGGTGTCTTACAAATCACTTTGTGTTTACTGGAGATGGCCCAAAAGACTTCAGGCTTACCAGGTACTGACTGTGCTATTGGGAGCATTCTTGGTCCATTTCACGCTTGGTTCAATGTACACAGTTGGTAACATGGTACCTTATGTTGTCTCCTACATACGGAATCATTCTTCGCCGACAGACCTGAACAGTAGTCTGGCTCCATTTATCATAGCGTGTCAGTCTGTTGGTCAAGCACTCACAATGATAATTGGTGGCTATCTAGAAACCAAGATTGGTCCACGGCTGTCAACTCTAGCTGGAGGGTGGATAATGAGTGCTGGTGTACTGTTGACTTGTTTCAGCATCAGGATTCACTTTGCGTGTGTCCTATTGACCTATGGTCTGATGGTTGGTGTTGGTACTGGTATAGCATACATTGCTCCTATAGCGTGTGTTATGCGCTGGATGCCCAAGTGGAAGGCTCTTGGCACAGGTATTGTAGTATCTGGGTTTGGACTGAGCGCCATCGTCTTCACTGCTGTGCAAACAGCATATATCAACCCAGGCAACATCAGAACTATGGTTCCTGGCTACTTCACTGATCAGCAACTGTTGGAACGCGTTCCTTATGTTTTTCTGATTCTTGGTACCACATATGCTGTGGTACAGTTCATTGGATGTATTTTCTTAGTCAACCCATTACCTCCTGATGAAATGGCTGACTTTCTCTCTCGAAATGTGTTCTCTAATGATGATAATTTGAGTCTCAGTGGGCAAGCTGTCCCTGCACCATTGTCTCGTAAAAACTCTAATGAAAGCACACATTTTTTTGGGTCTCGTTCTTCCAGTGTAGCGTCTGATGTGGAATCTCCTCTTGTAAGCAGCATCAACAACTCCAAGAAATCAAAAGTGTCACGATCCTGGAGTAGGAACATTGTCTATAATATCAAACCACATATCATGCTCTGCAAGATCAATTTCTACTTGCTATGGCTCATGTTTATGCTAGGCAATATATCCGTTGCCTTCATTTCTTCACTCTACAAGCAATTTGGTATTGATCAGAAAATCGACGATCATTTTCTTGCCGCTGTTGGCTCTGTGAGTGCCATCTTCAATCTCTTAGGCCGTATCTTGTGGGGTGTGTTAGCCGATGTGATTCCTTATAAAGTATCCCTGGTTCTACAGGTTGGTATAATGACCATCCTGCTACTCACCTGGTACACCACCAGTGTCGCTGGTCAATGGTTCTTCATTTTCTGGGTCTGTGGACTGTTCTTTTGCATCGGAGGAACATTCTCTATATTTCCGGCAGCAGTTGCTAAGGGATTTGGTCAACTGTATATTGGGATGAACTATGGGCTGTTGTTTACATCACAAGGCATTGGAGCCATTCTCACAGCGTTTTTGTCCACTAGTTTGTTTGCAATACTTCATAACAGCAGTGCTGACTATTGGTGGATCATGTTGTTTATATTAGCTGGACTGAGCTTCATTGAACTGCTCATCGCTCTCTGCTTCCGACACAAGAGCTATATCTTACTGGAAAAACCTGATACTCTGCATTCTGCTGCTGCTGCTCGCAGTGAGAGCAATATTAAATTCCCAGACTAACAGTCTGTACACACATAAAATGAATTTATTTGTATCTCTTGCATTTTGTATTCTATGATTACAATTATTTTATTACTTATGGTTGGTCACATGTGCAACATGTTAGCATGCTATAGGGCTATGAATACATTTCAGTATTGTTTGCTGATGAGCTAGTTTACGCTAGCTAGCTAGCTTGGTCAGTGCTATCAGTGAGCATGCCCTCTTATCAGTCTGTCTGTGTCTACTGGAAATGGCCTAAAAGAATTGCAAGATATCAAGTTTGGGTTGTGTTGTTCTCTGCATTTCTGATTCATTTCTCTCTTGGAATATCCTATGTGTTCAGCAACATGGTGCCCTATGTTATATCATATATTCGTGTGTACTCTAGCCCTAGTGACATCCAGATTGTTGATGCTACATACATCACTGCAGCTCATATATCAGGACATGCAGTCACTGTTAGCTTTGGTGGGTTAATAGAGAAGAAACTTGGACCACGGTTAGCTGCAATCATTGGAATATTGCTGGTAGATCTTGGTATCCTTCTGTCATATTGGACAGTGCAGAAGTCTTTCTGGCTCTTCTTGGTTACTTATGGACTATTGGCTGGAATAGGAGGTGGTTTAGCATATATTGCTCCTATCACATGTGTCATGAAGTGGGTGCCCAAATGGAGAGGCCTGGCCACTGGAGTGATAGTAGGTGGATTTGGTCTGAGCACTGTAATGTTTGATGTTGTGCAGACTGGTTTCATCAATCCACTCAACTTAAAACCGAATTTTATTCCTGAACCTGATGAAAAATACTTCACACAGCCTGAACTCTTGACTAAAGTGCCACAGATTTTCTTGATTCAGCTCAGCGTTGCTGTGGTGCTACAGATTATTGGATGTACATTCATTGTCAACCCGACTTCAGTTGATCCCTCGCCACAAGTGACCCATGAGCAATCAGAATTCTACAAATATGGACTACAATCTAACAAAGTAGTCATTAAAACTATCGAGTCCTCAGCAGATCAGAGTCATGACGTCACACCATTGCAAGCACTGACCAAAAAGAACTTATACATGATTTGGAGTATGTTCTTTTGTTCAGGCATAACTTCTTCATTTGTTGTGACTTTATACAAGGCATTTGGCTTGGATCTGGTAGTGAGTGACGATCATTTTCTCACAGAACTTGGTATAACTGCTTCTGTGATGGGGTTTGTTGGTAGAATATTGTGGGGTCTATATGGTGACATAACATCATACAAAACAGCTATAGTCTGCCAGTCTGCTATAAGTACTATCATACTATTAACGCTGTATACTACCACTGTGGCTGGTAAATGGATGTACTTCGTATGGATCTGCACCTACTACTACACTTTTGGTGGAAACTACAGTCTCTTTCCAAGCGCAGTAGCCAAGAGCTTTGGTCAGACTCACATGGGCATCATATATGGATTTGTATTCACTTCACATGCAGTTAGCAGCATTATAGCCGCTTTTGTAACCTCCGAACTGATAGAGGTCATCGGTTGGGACGGAATACTATTTGTACTGTCTGCTCTCAGTGGGTTAGAGTTTTGTCTAGTTCTCTACTACCAACACATCACCTACACCAGCAACACAATATTGACACAACAAAAAATTTAGTAATCAGCTCATAAATTATTATATAATACATGTATCAATCGTGAAAGACATTTTACAAAATAATAATAATGAATATTGATACGAATTACATGTAGCTGGTATGACGATAACAAAGTGTGATGAAGAATCCCATACAGCTCAAGCCAGAGAGAATGAAGAACATCCCCCACCAGTTGATGAGTGTTGTCAGTTGAGAAGCTATCAAAGCTGCTATAATGCTACCCGTGATCTGTGAGGTGAACAGTAGCCCATAGTTCAAACCAAGATAAGCAGGTCCAAAGCTACGCACAGTAGCAGCAGGAAACAAAGAGTAAATCCCTCCCACACAGAAGAACAGACCGGAAATCCACAACATAAACATCCACTTACCCCCGAGGACAGTGAGGTATAGAGTCAGTAATAGACATGTCATCAATGCGGTCTGACAGGCAAGAGCAAACTTGTACGCCACAGTGTCGGCCAGTAGTCCCCATAATAGTCGGCCTAAGAAGTTAAATACTGAACTGACAGATCCAACAGCAGATAAGAAATGGTCATCTCCAAACTCTTCCAAACCGAACTGTTTATAGAGCGAGCTTATGAAACTGACTGCTATTCCTCCTAAGAAGAACATTGCCCACAGTAAGTAAAAGTTGAGCGTGCGCAGCACAACCTGCGGTTTAACACCATCAGGACGAGTATCCTCTTCTTTACTAGATTGAGAGACAACAGTACTATCGCTGTGCAGAGACGAGATATCATCACTAGGCAGCTTAGTGTAGCCAATATCAGGAGGAGGAGGTGGATCCACGAGGAACACACAGCCAATCAATTGCAGCACAGCAAATATCCCGCCCAGTAATAGGAAGGTGTAAGGAACTCGCTCTAGCAGATCATTTTGAGTGAAATATTTTTCTTTAGGGCTTTCAGGGTAGGGAGCAAAGTTGGGTGAAAAATTCTTTGGATTAATAAATTCCGTCTGAACAAAATTGAACAACATAGCGCTTAGTCCAAATCCAGCCACCACAATACCAGCACCAACTCCTTTCCACTTGGGCATCCACTTCATAGCACACGTTATGGGGCCTATGTAGGCAATGCCCACACCAAAACCAAACATTAGACCATACGTTACCAGAACAAGCCAGAACGAAACCTGGATGGTGAAGAAGGTTAGCAGTACTCCTGCACTCATCAACCAGCCTCCTATTAGAGTAGACAATCGAGGTCCTATCTTCTTCTCTAGCAGACCACCTAGAATCATTAGAGCTCCCTGTCCACCGGCCTGACAGGCCAGCACAAATGGTGCTTGATCACTGCGGATGTCTGAAGGCTGTGACTGGTTACGAATGTACGCTATGATGTAGGGGACCATATTTCCATATGTATAAAGTGAACCAAGTGTCAGGTGAACTAGGAAGCCTCCAAACAGCACACTGAATAGCTGGAATAAGCGGCGTAGGAACCCATGCCGCCTCCAGTACTCACATAATGACTTGTAGGAAACCATGATGCGATGTCTACCTGTCAGTAAAGTAACAGTTGAGTATTATAATAATTAGCGCTAGTTATATCAATATGAAATTAATTACTTATAGTAAACGCAAATAACATAGCATCTATGCTAATTCCGATAAGAGTATAATGTCAATAACTACTTACAACTGAACACGAGCCAGTTCGCCTGCTTCCTAGATCCTATTTGCTGACAGGAATTAAGCCACGCCTTTTATTATAATAACGTGTCTTATAGTATTCTAATAAGCGCCCAGTTAGGATGGCTGAGCATAAGGGCAACAACTGTGACCAGCCAAGAACAGCTCCACATGCAGTAAGTATATGATAGTAGTAGTAATCTTATTATACTATACTACAGAAACTGGAGTTCATGGCTGCTGTTCATCTTGTACCACCTGCTGTGCTTGAAGGTAGATTGTAAACTTAGCTGATTGTGATTTTGTGGTGGTGTTAAATAGAGATACATCGCAGACAAGTGCTGTGTCGAGCTGAACTTGGTAACTGGTGGGAGCGACAGCACAGTCAGGTGCATACATTGGTAACTACATTCGCCAGCTCTCTTGGTCTTGTTTTAGGATTTCTGTTTAGTGGATAGAGATACTTACACTGTAGTAAACAACACAGGTGGGCGTGGTCACTATAGTAGCTCTACTCTCAGTCTCTTTTATGATAGATAATGGAAATGGAGCCTTGCAGCAAGAAAACACTTTCAGTAATAGCAGTAAGTAATAAAAATTACCTATAACTAATGACTGTTCTTATTGGTAACGTACATACACAGTTTTAACCATGACAACAGACGGCACAGTAAGTATCAGATCGTTATGATTGGTGCATTCATCCATCATGATACAGGTGCTCCAGGAGAAGAAACACTGACGCCGCCATCAAGTGCAAGACCGTTTACCACCAGTTATGTTTTATGTGTTCTGTGCAATGTTTATGTATCTCATTAATAATCATCGATTTACAATACGAAGCAGCATGGCGAAGCGTGCGGCGACAGAGCAACTCACGTCTATGAACTGGGATGATTCTACGGGGGGTGAGGTGAGCATTACGAGAACGCCATAGTATCAAACGTTGACACGGATCTCTTTCCCTTAGGACCAATCAGCTGGCCCTGGTCATTTCGTAAGAGCCCCAATGGAACAGCTGAAAGACAGACCGTGAGCCGCTTTCTTCATGATCCTTGCTTCTCTTACTTCGTTTATATTTAGAATGAAAACAGCTAAGCGCACTTTGCATAAAACAGCAGGCAGTGGTCAGCAGCAGGTGAGAGCTAACTAGCCCAGATGGTGTGGGTGGTCCTTGTGCAAGAGGGTCATCAATCATTTTCTACAGGGAGGCCTGTTTGCTGCAGTCAAGCTGACTGGTACTGGGGCAACACAGCAGGCTACCAGCAGTAACTCATCTTCATATCTTGAAAACCTTAAATCTCTTAACATGTCTGTTGTGGGCTGGATCGGCGACCATGTTCGTCAGAATCCTTATATCGACTTGTCTCCAGTATTTCAGGACTATGCTAAACATCTAGCCAGCATCACGCTGTCTAACAAACCGACCAACTCAGATGAACAACCAGTTTCCATGGTATTATCTGAACCGGCTTCAACTGAACCAGTTTCAACTGAATCGGCTTCATCTGAACCGGCTTCAACTGAACCAGTTTCTGTTCCTGCTACTGAACAAAATGGTGACACGACAGCAACAGACCAGTCCAGTCGAGAGGATGATCAGGCTGGCAGCTCAGAAACCACCACTACCACCACTGCTGGTGAGTGACTGTGTTTGTGTGTTGCATTGTAGCTTGTATTGTGCTTGTTTTCAGAATCAGATCAACTCAACTGTGAGAATGATCTGATGACGGTTAAAAGCAAGCTGTTCTATAAGAAGGGCACGCAGTATGTTGAGCTAGGTATCGGTATACTTCATGTTGAGACGCCAGAACAAGGCTCTGGAGTGAGGCTTCTATTACGAAACACTACCACCATTGGTCAAGTGTTGTTGAACATTCGTCTCACTCCTTCCCTGCCTCTTTCAGTTCAAAAGAACAATCTTCTAGTGGTGTCCATCCCAAACCCCCCTCTGTCAGTTGGTGATGAAGTAAAGGAGCAGCAACCTGTGACCTATCTCATCAGAGTGAAGACCCATGAGATAGCCAGCCAACTGCTCTCCACCATACAAAAGAACCTACAGTGACCACTCCCCATGCATGCATGCACGTATTTTGTGTAGTTCAAAACAGTTTCATTTTGCAAACTGTACTGCCGGCCGGTCATGTTAACAGCTGTTTCTTCTTCCCAAGTGGTGGCTTTTGCAATTGAAAAGGTTTAGCGATTCCTGTTTGTGTTAGATTGCTGGTGAGTGATTGAGACCCAACCATGAGGCTATTATTAGTAGCTGGTACAGCTGGAGCACTGTAAACTGGACCACCAACTGAACAAAGACAACAAAAATGATCATCATCTCTTGATGTTGTAACTATAGCATACTAGTTGCAGGCAGCGAGAAAGAGCTAGCTTGAGGTAAAACTTGAGGTTGGGGTGCCCCTCCTGTGTGAAAGAGGCAATGTGTAAAGTGCATTATTACATAATAGCGACTGCACAATGATAATCTACTCACCTGCAGTGGTCAATGCTGTCAGAGCAGCTGTAGCCTGTGCTACTGCAAATGGCGAAGGGCCCGTCATTAGTTCAGAGGTTACATCTATTACATTGAACTGTGAACAGAAGGAGTCCATACAGTTGAAGTCACTAACTTGGCTTTTTCTGTTCATTGCTAACACTAAATACATCACTACTATCGTGTAGCATGATCCTTCGTAGACTGAGGTACTGCTCCTTTAGCCTCTGTATGTGCAATTTAGGACATTGCGTTCCCTATAATCATATTATCTACTTTACCTCAACTTGCTCATGAACCACCTGAAGTTGAGAGGCAAACACTAGAAATGGCTGATGTTGACTCTGGAGTGTTCTCACTATATCTATTGGAGAACAAGTCATCAATCACGTTAGGAACACACACACACACACACACACACACACACACATACACACACTAATACCTGGAGTTACAGAAGGTAAAGAAATGAAGGCAGTAATATGAGCATCCAGCTCCTCAAGTTGGCTCCAAAATGTGAGCATTTTCTGCTGTATAGCAGCCACCACTCGTGTGAAATATCTGCACAACATGAGAGTGAAAATGACTAAAAGAAGACAGGCATACTCTTCAGGAGCTGTGTTCTCATGTTGGAGGCTGGTAGGCAATTCCTTTGTTCTCTGAGCTACTTCAATAGCTCTTAGTTCCTGGTGAAAAATGGTGAACAAGGAGTGTAGATAGCAGCATAGCTGGGTTACCTGGCTAGTGTCCTGCTTCAAGCTATTCAGGAGTTGCTCATAACGATGAACACCCATACTGAGCACACGGGCACTCTGTACACAGACAATGTCATAGCGTACTAACTTATAGCACTCATATACCTTGCTGTGAGTTGTTATGTCTCTATCAACAGTCTTAAAGCACTTTTCAGTGTACGAGCTGATCTCTGCACTCAGTTGTTTCTGCCGTGTCATGTACTGCCCAAACTTGTCCACTAGTTCCGAAAGTTGAGGAAGGACAGTTTGGTCGACAGCAGACACCACTCTACATGGACTTTAACAATATTTTTTAGAGAGAAATGTCTAGCTCACTGGCTTTGGGTCACTGGCTGTGGACCCAATCCACCTAGACCCACTGATGGAGCAGTTGTATGAGGAAGGAGTCCAGGAGCAGTTGTTGTGTTGCTTTGGAGCCGAAGTCCAGAAGCAGTTGTGCCAGAGAAGAGTCCAGAAGCAGTTGTGCCAGAGAGGAGTCCAGAAGCAGTTGTGCCAGAGAGGAGTCCAGAAGCAGTTGTGCCAGAGAGGAGTCCAGAAGCACCAGTTGTGCTGCTTGGAAACTGAAATCCAGAAGCAGCTGTGTTAGAGAGAATCCCAGGAGCCGTTGTACCCGTGAGGATTCCAGTAGTGCTGCTTGGGAGCTGAAGTCCAGAAGCACTCGAGAGCTTGAGTCCAGTAGCAGCATTTGTGCCCGAGAGAAGTCCAGAAGTCGGTGCTAGAGAGGTAGCGCCACTAATGGCAGGCCTAGTGACGTTAACTGATTTTCCTGTGCCGGGATACGCGGGAAGAGTGAGCTTGAGGCCACCACCGGCAGTAGCCATTTTGTAGTAAAAAGAGGCGTGGTCTTTACACGTGGAGCTGAGCTAGCTGGAGGAGCTTAGCCGAGAATGGCGGAGGATCTGTGTAGTGATGATCAGCTCAGAGTGTTATTGGACTCTTTATCAAGATCGTTACCAAGTGATGTTGCTTGCAGTGCGGGCACTCATCTCGAGCAGTTGGCAGTATTGATGAAAGTATGGCAACTAAGACACAGCTGATCATGTGTGATCTTGTTTAGGGACCAAGCAATTTGAGTATTTTGAGCTACTGCTGTGGTTGTGTAGAGACTATTGTGCGTCAGCTTGTGCTAGGAGGGACAAGCTCTCAACGCCATGCTGCTCACAAGTCAATTGTCAGAATAGTCATTGCTTTACTACAAGTGCGGTTGGCTAGTAGTAGATGGCAGCAGGTTGCCATGCACTGTTTGTGTGTTGTGAGTTGTTCGTTCCCATCCACAATCACTAAAGAGGTCAGGCTATGGGCGGAGGAGTGTGTATCTACCTGGCCACACCCTGAAGTGAGTCTGAGTGAGCCTCATATACTGCGTTCATTCGTTACCATAGGATGCTGTATTACTGTTGGTGAGCCAAGAGGGCCCTAGTATACTGAGACCTGCTGTACAGCAACTCCTTGACACATTGCAACATGGGAAGCCATCAGGTAAATGTGTGTTTGTTAGAACTAGTTAATTATGTTCTCCATAGAGTACCATCCTTGCAGTGTACCATGGCTGCCATCTATCTATCAGCACAATGTCTTGGCTACAATTATACAATATTGTCTACTGATCTCTCCTGGTCGCCAGATGCAAGTTCCCATAGAGGGTATCATCAATATTATATGTCTGGCAGCTAACAGCAAGGTTTCTAGATGCTGATACCTGTACAGTAATTAAGTTGTGGTTTTTAGGAGGACACTAGCCACACAGTACAAGAGCTCCCATGGAAGATGTTAAAGGTATTGTGTCACAGGTAAGAGTTATCAAAATTAATGCTTCACTCACTCACTCACTCACTCACTCACTCACTCACTCACTCACTTACTCACTCACTCACCATGTGTTGTCTGCAGCTGTGGGGCAGCTGTCTTACCTCATAGTGACACCATTGATGCTCTGCTAGCCTCCTCTCTCCATCACATCACGGCTTGCTCTCCACCACTGTGTGCTCTAGTATGTCAATGTGTGACTGTGTGGGTGAATATTAGGCAAGCTCCCAGTACTGCATTCCAGTCACTAGCTGTGTCCTCTTTACTTCTACTGGCACACAAACTAAGAAAGGTACATTGTTGCCTTATCCTGTACTTATATTGCTGAGTTGACTACAGGCTTTGCTCTCAGATAATTCACTGGAGTCATCGTTCCACGGTATAGCCTCATTGTTACATTCATCTTGCATTGCTGTCCTCTAGCACACAGCAACGACCACATCACTGCCACACTATCTCACTGTGTGCACGCCATCTTCACCTGCTATGAAACATTTGGACTGGATCTTCCTGAGCTACTCATAATGGTATCACACTGCTGTTGCGATAACAGATAACATTACTACTATTGCAGGGAATACAACGGCTACTAGAGTGCATACGTCATTATCACTCGATCAAACTACCAACCAGACGACGCCATCTGCTGTCCTTCAAAACTCAACATCAGCAAGCAAGTGAAGAAACAACCTCTATAAGCAACAGCAGCAACATGCCTGCTTCTACCAGTACGCCTCCTATATTCATGCCTACTGGTCAGAGTGGTACAGTGGATGAGTTGATGACAGCAATTAATCTATAGTTGCACACCACTTTAAAGATACACTATAATAAAAGTGCATGCATATCATGTTTCGAGTTCCATGACCCTCAGTCGATCTTCACAATGCTGTATATCTTCCACACGAACCAGGAGCAAGCTATAAACCCGATAGTGCCTGTACGACGTGTAGTGAAAGATAGCTGCAGGATGAAGGAGAGTGGATTCTTACCGGTAAAAATGAAGAAGAGGAAGACAATTATCGAGGTGTAGGTGAAATATATCAGGTAGCTGAGACCACCAGTGATGCTGGTCTTGAAGAAGAAGTAGTGGAGACAGAACAGGAGCAGGAATAGTGCTGTGGTACCGGTGGAAAAGAACGACCTCCACCACCATCGGTAGTCCTCGGCACAGAGATGGAAGTAGCACAGGAGAATGCTGGTCTCTGCACACACCACAAGCAGCACGATGAACGCCAGGAACACAAATCCAAACATGTAGAATGTCTGTCCCGACCTATCGAAAGATGTTTGGTCAAAAAGTATACTGTATTAGCTAACCAGATACTATTGAGCACAAAGAAAAGCTGTATAAAGATGCATCCAAACGGCAGGATACCTCCCATTAGTGAACTGGGAACAGGATGGGAGAGCCAGCTCTGGTCAGGTATCTCACGAGGAATTTGATTGGTCCGAACAGGTGGATCTGATACCTGTACACAAACAGCAGAGAGTGTGTAGTAGTGATGGGTGTGGCACTCACTGGTCTGCGGAACCCGAGGAAAGATCCAATGAAAGTGAGAGGGAGAGAAACACCAAACCAAAGGCAGAGAAGGGCGAGAAGTGTCAGGAACGGTATAGCAGCGCTAGAATGAGCTCCCCACAGGAAGATGTTGACAATGAAGACACCCATAAACACAAGTCTGAAGAAGAGGAGTTATGATAAGATGTGACATGTATACTGACAGTGAACATACCCTGGTACAAGAAATGCAGTCATGATAACATTGAGCTTCCATCGCAAACCGCCCATTGCTGCATAGACAATTTATATTACAACAGCATAATAAACTGAAAAGCTTACATTTGTACATACGAGCAGATACATAGCCTGCTACAGCACCAATGAAAACATACAACACCTGGACAGAAAATAAGATGATGATCTATTGCACCAAAGGATGGATGCATGACTGTGGTTAGTACATTGACAAGTTGATCGTACAATATTCACGGATTAGAGGAAGAGAGATAGGCAGCTTACACAGTAACTTACCAGTACAGTAGTCATGAAAGCGCCACGGTTAGGAGGAGAGAGGAATCCCAGACAAGCAAACACTGTAAGGATAAAATGAGTCAATGGAGTGTGGGTAAAGCAGTTACTTACCAAGAGTGATGAAAATCATGCAAATGAGCTGAGAACCAGTTCCTATAAATACAGCCAAAAGCCCTACACGAGTAGGCGGACGAAACACGTCACCATGAACCAGCTTCCAACCAAAGTCCTCCTGCACTTCGTCCTGCAATTTGGCGAATAATGATGACTATCACTGCGTCGCTCACTCACCATATCAGACTTGTTGTAGCGCACAATGTCTCTGTGCAGAGAGCGAACAAGTATCATGCCCACCATGGCTGACAGGAACACTGTTATCAGCACAGAGTTGACTAGTGAGAACCACTGTACACTACTCTGATCAGAGCTGTTGAGAATATAGTCCCAACGTGAGGCCCAGCGAATTTTCATGTTCTCCTATTAAGATGTGATAAACACAATAGTTTCAGGTCAAAGACTTAATCTCACCTTAAAGAAGACAGAATAGCTGTATTGTATAGAAAAAGAGCCGGATTTCTTGCCAGGTATAGGAAGAGCCATGCTGTTGGACGATGGTCGACAAGGAGTAGGGTCACATGAACCCAAGGTTACTAGTGCTCTGACGATGCGGCCATCTTGATTGGTACCACGATGATACCAAAGTGTGAACTGAACGTGATTGAATACGAATGTTTTACTAGTACCAACCATCTTGTTCTATAGCGATAAGAAATATAAGTGGTTATAATGACATGTAAAGAGGTCACTTACAGATATGAAGCAAGCCTCTTGTTTGGACCCATCTTTGCGGATATGACAGCCAAGAGGAAACTTGGGAGTGCAGTAGCGAGATCCAGTGCTAGCGACCATGTAGCACCATGTGACCGGCATGTTATCAATCACCCAGGAGTGCATGTAGCCCTCTTGGATCCTCCTGCGTAGAAAGTTCAGCTTCTTTTGGTCTTGGGGTTTTGCAAGATCATATTTTTTGGTGCACAGTGCTTTATATGTTGAGTTTACTCGGTATAATATCTGACGATGATACTTTAGCATGAGGCAGCAACAGCAGTCAGGTTACTCACATTATAAGCTGATGCTCTCAATCTCTCTCCAAACACAACCTGACCGAGGTTCTCAGGAGGGTCTCGATCGGTTGACCCAGGTGGTACCTCACATAGATCAAAGCTGTGTAGCAACACAAGCAAGGGGTGGTCACTCCAATTGGTCCTGTACTCACATCTGCGACCGCGGTCAAGAATTTTTACCAGCCAAAATCAGGCCTTGACCATTGACCGCACCGATTTTACCGCGTTGACTAGTGGTAACGAGTAAGCCCCTGGTAATTAGCCAGCTTCAGCACGTCTTGACCGTTGACTAGAGCGGCTCCAGCGAGCCTTGACCGCTTGACCATTCCTTTAATTCTGTCTAGACCATTTTGACCACGGTCGCAGATGTGAGTACAGGACCAATTGGAGTGACCACCCCTTGACAAGTATGCATCAATTAGAGTATGCATCAATTAGAGTATGCGTCATCAGAATCGAGAGCACTAACCTGGAGTACTCATAGGGCACAATGTCTTGTACAGAGGCGAGGCGGTTGACATGTACATACACCCTGCTCTATATAGGTATAATGTAATAATAATAACAACGCAATGAACGTTATGGCACATGCATGAGTCATGGTGTATCGTGACGAGACATTTCGATGACTTACTGTACAAACACCTTCTTGCTCTTCACTTTTTAAACAAAAGTTAGTAGGGGCCAAACCCGGTAGGTAGAAGGCCTCTCCAACTACGAGCAGCACTGCCAACCAGATGGCGCCCAACATTCTAGATATCTTTGAACTGTGACGTGGTATCCGTATTTCTCCGTGTTACTCACATTTCTCCGTTTTTCTTCAGCGCGCGGAAAAAATGTTGAACCTACAGATTAGCGATCGGGGATTGTGTGAGCTAGCCATGTATCATGTGTGGTTACAACTGTACTCATTGTTTGTGCAGATCGTTGTCCAGTGTTACGCTGTTTACTGGCTGTCTTGACAGCATCCTCTCTGTTTAGTATCTTCTTTCCATTGGTATTATTAACCCCTTTGATTCTGAATTATAAGGTTCATCCTAGTCTAATAGGGCGTTTTAAGAGTGTGGTCATTCCACTCACTCTGGGCATGGATAGTATGTTCTCTCTTGTTATATTGCTGTAGACCTCTGGAGCACAGATTGGGTTCACGTAATCTTGTGGTACGTACATGCTTACATGAATGCCGGACGTACAACTTGCATGCATAATAATTATTAATTTTATTATAACCTCAGGTTATTGTACTATCATCGTGTATACTGGCTGATGGTCTACTTTTAGCTGTTATATTATCTAAACAATATCCACCAATGTTGCCCAATGGGTTTGCTATGTGAGTATCGTGCTTTATTCATGATCATGACTCATGCTGTTGTATAGGTACAGTGTATTAGTGTGTGTTCTGGGTCACATGTTGCTCCTAGTTAGAGCTCCTCATTCACTCACGGTGTGTAATACAGGACTGTCCAGTCATCTATTGCTAGTACTGCTAGTACTCCCAGTAAGCACTCTAGCTGACTATAATACACTCAAAACTGCTTCTCTGCTGTAGGTGTGTATTACATCTCAAACAGCCATATTTTCTTCAGTGTGTGGATTGGTGAGTTTGTGTCCTTCTGGTGATCTCTACTGGAGGTTTCCTTTCTCCTTGTAGGTAGGTACGATCACAGTGTATGCTCTCGGCCCACTGCCCCTTCCTGCTATGCTGGTAAATGGGATAATGAGACTTACTGCTTTGTTACCGGAAGACAAGCAACCTCGACTGCTGTCCGGGGCTACACTGGCTGTGCAGAGACAACAGAGGGTTAACTTGATTGAAGCCGTTATGATAGAATTGCAGGCTAGACAGGTTAGTAAACAGTGCCTTATGTTACAATGAGATGTAAACTGTGCTTTTTGTTTGACACAGGGTCAGCAGCAGATGAGAGGTGTTGCACCATCAGATGTTTTAGTGAGCTAATGCATTGAGAAGCTAGTGTTTGTGATACTGGGAGTTCACCTGCAGGTTCAACTATTGACAGGAATGGGTTTTCAAGCAGACCAGGCTAGGCAAGCATTGATAGCTGCTAATGGTGACATTGCTAGGGCAGTGCAGATACTAACTACTTCACAACACTGAGTAGTCGTCGTTAGTACATGTAATTTTGTTCATTTTTATGGTAATAACAATTTGGGTTATGTGGCACGCGTCAAAGGGTATATCCTGTGGGGATTATACCGCAGCATGCAGCTATGTAAATCCAGTCGAATACCGCGGTAGAGTGTGATGGCAACGCGAATTGTGCTCGGCTTGTTGCTGCTATTTGTGCTTGCTGTGTCCAGTGGAGAGTCTGTACTGGTGGACAGCGATCATGCATCGCTTGTATCTCGTCCCAGCAAAAGCTGTCAGGATCATGCACCATTTGTCTGTCGGCCGGTGAGTATTGTCGTTATTGACTACTACGAAATAGTACACGCACAATACTCTGCTTTATATCGATCGTGTTAAGTTGTACACTGTCTAGCTACATGTACCATGAGTTTTGTAGTGCAAAAATGGATGCATGCGAATTGCTGCAGCGCACCCCCCGCGTTTTTGTTTACAATCATGTTGCTAGCTAGCTAGCTTGCAGTGCCAACAGACAGTCTCGTGCGGTTGCAAGATCGTCCCTTTTCTCCCATGAGGTTAATTATGTCCACTTGTGGCTGGAAGCTTTGTTTGAGGCTAGCGGGACTAGAGGCATGCTTTGGGAATTGGTAGTGTTTGTGGAAGTGGCAAGGAAATGATGGTTTAATCAGTGGTCAAACATGACATCTGAAAGTGATGCTGCATTCCGGTATTCCTTGTTGCAGGTGACAACACAGCACATCAACATCAACAACATAGGTATGGACTCAGCTGCACATATTACTCGACTATCTATATTATTCACAGCTGAGCGTCCAACCTCAGTCATAGGAAGCAGCAACTGTAGTGCAAAAGTGTCTAAATGTCCTGCTACTGTGCTGAATTCTATACACTATCAGTATGTGTATGAGACTGATGACGTTTTCAGCATAGTTTTGACATGGGATGCTGTCAATGGTAAGCATGCTTCATAACTATACCATTTTTTCATTGTTTCCAACAGTTTCTGTAGAAGTTGAAGATATAACCATAATGGTGCGAATAGCGGAGAGTGATACTCTATCATGTGACGATTCCATTACTATGAACTGTTATGCGTTCAACATTCCAAAGGTGCATACTCTGTACACTACCCACGCATGCCTCATTGATACTATGCTCACTCTCTATAGGAAACTACTAGGTTTGTACTGACTGGTGTTAGTGTGCTTAGAAATACCGATTTAAGAAGTGTATTCTTTAGGGTAAGATATGAAAATGCTACTAAACTGCTGTATTAGCTACTGATACAGGTATTGGCTACTCCACTGTATCACTGGAATGTAGTAAAAGTGCCTATATTGACAGAAATAGATCCTTCATTTCAATGTGCAACAGGTGAGTATTGGAATGTGGTTTGTGCAGTATGTCTGATACTGCACTATCTAGCTCTATCCCCTCCTTTGAACCTATCTGTCAATGTAATGGGGGAAGGAACTGTGAATGTGTCATGGTCACCTTCTTTGGCTCCTAACATCACTTCATACTACCTTCACCTCAGAAGCCCACTGGAAGACTTCCTGTTCAGAATAGAGGATGTGGTGAGTTAATTTATATCAATGTTTCCTGTGCTACATCCTCATTTGCAGTGCAATGTTGTGTTGAAAAATCTTTCTATAGGAGGAAACTATACTTTGTGGGTTAGTGATGACTATTTTCTATGGACTCATTCTGTGTTGTACATTTTCACTTAGATTGAAGAGTATTCGTCCTTACAAGGCTGCTTGAATAGTACCACAGAACCAGTCCACTTCATTGTTAAGATCAACGCAACATCATCCTTACCAATGTACACTACTTCATCACTAGTTGAGCACAGCACTACACAACTAGTGACGAACCCTCTTCGTACAACCATCACTACACGTTAGTAACAGATGTCATGTTTGTATCAATTTGATCATGTGTTTGTCTTCACAGCTGACCCTACTGGAGAGACCATTAATAGTGTACAGGCTGTATTCATAGCTGTACCAGTGGCACTGGTCTGTGCGCTACTAGTATTCGTGTTACTGGCTACTGTCACAATATTTTACCGCGTCAAGCGAAACAAGAAACGCAAACAGTACCCTCCAATGCCAGCACCTAATCAGCCAAATGTTGATTCCTCTACACAGCTTCTTGCAGCTCCTCCTCCTCCTCCTCCTCCACCACCACCACCACCGCCTCCTACAATAGACACTGTGCTGGTATACGCTCCTAATAGCCGGGATGAAGAGAAAGTGATGCTACTGTCACATGAATTAAAGCAGTATGGAGTGGAAGCAGTGTCTTATGATATATGTTCTCGTATGGATCCCGTGTTATGGTTAGAGAAAAAGGTTGTTGCAGCGAACTCAGTTATTTGCATCGTTAATGAAGAGTTTAACCAGAGCCGGGAGACACCATTCCTTCATGCCCTCAGCCTACTCATTACAGCAGACATTATACAGCAAGCAGCCAATCACGGCTCAAAATTTGCAATATTACTATTCCGAGAAGCAGACAAGCAACATATATCGACTGGATACATGGAGTCACTACCAGTACTTCAGTACACACAGCAACAGAGTCAACTTGAAGAAATTATTAGATATATTCAACGTACACCACAATATGCCATCGCTTGATTTATCACACACAGAGTATTTGACTATCTATTGATTATTTAATTTTTATCATCGTAATATTGTTGTAATGATTGATTCACTGATTATTGGGGCAGGATGAGACAGGAGATAAAATTTATGGAGAACTCTTCTGAGAGAAATGAACATCCATTGCAGCTAGGGAAAGGAAAGTGAGTTAGGTAGCAATCCTGACAACTTGACATACTGTGAAGAGTGTGTAGTTTCTCCAGTTGCTGCTGCAGTGAGCTAGCTAGCTGCTGGTAGTGAGTGCTCTGTTGTACAGCTTGGTCTCTCTCAGCCATTAGAGCACGATGTAACATTGCAGCACTAGCCAGCTTTGCACGAACATCCTCTAAACAACACCAGTCAGTAGTAAACCTACTGAACAAACCACTAACCATCACTTTCTCTGCTATTAAGCTGTTCTTGGGCTGCTTGCAATTTAGCTTGTGTCACAACTAATTCTCGCTCTAGTCGACGAACCTCTTGCACCAAGTCACCAATAATGTCTGTAGCAACAATGAAACACTAACACAACAACTAATGTGTTCTCACCGAGAGCTTTTGAAGGACCACTTTGCATTGCCTATGGTGAACACATGTTGATACAAAAGGACATGAAAATAATTATCAAAGTAAAATTACCTTCTCAGATCCACTTGACGACTCTCTAACCTGAAGAATAGAATCATGTATTGCGTGATCACACACATAATGATACTGTTCTTACTGGGCTATCAATAGAAGCATCTAGAATAGATGATCCATTTAGAGACGGTGGAGCACCATTCATTAAGGTTGTCAGACTGTTAGAAGGAACCTGTTCTCCATTAGCAAGTGGGTCAGCCTCTTGTGGCGTGTCATCGTTGTTAGTCTGTGGTGCCTTGCTGGCTGCTGGTTGTTTAACAAACCGGCCACGCTTACATTCCGGGATCTCAAGAAGCTGTGATTCAGCATCTGGAGGCAGAGGGTTACGTCGTACCACACCTGTACTGTTGTGTGAGAACTTCTCCAGGACATATTTCCAGCGCTGCTTCTGATGTTCTTTGTCTAGGTTAGGAGATAGGAGAGGAACAAGGCAACGACGCCACATCCTTGAGCGACAGGGGACAATGTTAGGAGGGAGGGCTTGACATGCATGATGGATGTACTGGCCTGGAGGATACAGGCTTTGGCAGCCATGACACAGTAGACAGGGAGCATTAGCTTTAGTGTAGAGATTGAGAAAGAAAGTGCTGTATGCAACAGCTAGACAACGATGAAACACGTCAAACGTGTTTTGCAGCTCATCTGCACAAAAGGATACAAAGATGAGGTACAGAGATAAAGGAAGTACCTGGTAGAGGTAGTTTGTTCTTCTCATACATTGCCAAGAGTGCTAGTATCTGTTGACCCATTGCCTGGGCTTGTGATGGTGTACAGCGATCCTTAGGACCAAGTGGGCACAATTGGCTTGCCAGTGAGCCAGGAGTCAGTGCTATTTCCATCAATGCTACAGACAATAACAAATAACGTCTAACAGTTCCATCTTGTACAGTATATTACCTGACTCCTGCAGTAGCTGTGCTTTTTGTTGCTCATCAGACTGCTGGCCTACAATATAAGAATTTTTAAAAATCAGTATGGACCTTATCTATTATACTCACGTGACTCCTGTTGTTCTTGGTGCTCATCATCATTGAGCTGATGCTGACCTAACAGTAAATCAACATGATTTGTATCTTTGTAAATGGCAAAGCTCACGTGACTCCTGTAGTTGTTGGTGCTGCTCAAGCTGCTGTGTCAGTTGTTGACTACTTTCAAGCAAGGCATCAATGGCATGAATGGTGGCGCCATCCGCCGGCTCGTTCAATAGCGGTTGTGTATCGCTCAACGTGTGTGAGTCTGCAGCAACGTTGTGGAATATCACTCAGCTGTAGTTTCTCATGGTTTCTTACCAGTATTGACGTCTACAGCGCACAGTTGATTTGCTTCAACCATCCTCTCGACGAGACTGCGACGGTGAGCGTGATGGTGTGGCGATGTTGTGGTTAGATGACGTCACCTTCCCACCTCCACACCTCCACCCTCACCCCCACGCACACCCACATGATGACTAGTTACTATAGCAACTTGCTAACAACATGGCCACTGACCCGGATGCGCTGGTGGTGGAATTTGCTCGCGAGCTGGTCAACAGAGTCATCAAGAGCTCACTCGGGCAGGTACGCGGACCGGTTGCTTGGCCTTCAAGCAATGAGTTCACTATTGAGGGTGGAAGGCTCGCCATTGAGCAGCTCGTAGCGGTGAGAGTGGCCATGCTGCAGCTGCTCATGCTGTACCATCTTTGTAGAGCTGGCGAGTTGGTGGTAGCTGGCGGAACTGCTTGGACTATTTAGGACTACGAGACGGGTTGCACTGCTATCGTGTACTGTGGAGTCGACCTAGCCGTAGGAACCCTGTGGCCAGGGCTAGTGCTGCAGTGTATGTTTTTATCATGACTACAGACAAGGTGATAACAGATGGGTTGGTGGTTACTAGTACAGCTGTGTAATCATTGATTGATGTGATGGCTATCAACAGGTTAATCCAGTTACCGTGCTATATGTGGTAGAGGGACAGACACTAGTGCATCGGTGAGCTATCAACACACCAAGCTGCTGCTTACACAGTTATCTCTTCTCACAGTCCTACAGAACCACTGAAGGAGGTGTGGCTCAATAATGTTATCGAAAACAAACTGGCATGTGTGGAATTTAGTCTCTAAATTGTATGTGTAAATCATTTAATGTCGTCAATTCAGTATAAACACAATAATTGTACACTATACACGCACTATAATGTCAGCACACACGCACACACATACACAAGAGTTCTGCAAAGGAGTTGTGATGTACTATTAGGAGTGTATTTGAATGATGTAATATGTGCATGGCTATGAGCGAGGCAGTCCAGTGGTAAGAAACATCTTCTTATCATTCGATGTGTATATCGGTTGCTTGCGATAATGTTGTATCAGGTCGTCTAGCGAGTCAAACTTGCGCTGACCGATGCCATAACGACCCTCAGGTAGGTTCTTTACATTGAAATGCTTGATTCTGTCAGGAGACTTCATGGATATAGAGTAGTCACCAGGCTAGTGTATTGGGAGACACACTTCATATCACACATATAATACACACACTCACTGCATACCTTAGTCTCACTCTCCCGTACTAAAAACTGCCCATCCATTGCACACCGAGAGAGGATGCTCTCTGCATCTTTTCTAGCAATACGCCCATGATACCATGGCTCTTGGACAAAAGGAGGCAGTGAACGTCCACCCATTACTGGTGGTGGAGGCCCAGGTGTGTGGTGACTAGAGGGACCATGTGATGCTTGAGGTGCAACATCGTGTACCACCTCCACATAGTTCCTAGGTATGAGCCCTGAGGTTCCATCACCTTTGCGAGCCTCCCACCAGTCAGGATCGTCAGCAGGCTGGTCTACTATCTCCATCTTTTCTCCTTTTTGAAACACCAACTCCTCAGAGTTGCCAGAGTTGAATGCATACAGTGCAACTACCGAACATATGACACTCTTCTCAGGAGGCAGCTGTTGGGTAGCAGCTGGCTGCGTAACACTGCTAGACTGATCTTCAAGCTCCTCTACGTAATTGAAAGGAAACCAGCCTATCCTGGTACCACTACGCCCCCTCCACCATCCATCAGCCTCCTTCTCTATCACGACCAGATGGTCCCCTTTTTCTAGAGACAATTCATCCTCTCGTGTGCTAACGTAACGGAACTTGGCTACTGCTTTGATGTTAAGGGACGGTCCATTCCTCATCTGCACAGTTAAGTCAGTCTGTTGATACATACCAGCAGGTTCCTCAGGTAGGGCGGTCCTCTGTGTAGCTCCACCGCCAGATGGTTTAGGAACTTGGGCAGGCTGAGGGGGCTTGGCCAGCAGAGGTAGTTCCTTGATGTAATTTGAGGGAACAAAACCGACGGCCCCTCGATCATTACGCACCTTCCACCACGACCCCGATGGATCCACCACGGTCAATTGCTCATTCTTGGCTATAGACAGTTCTTCTGTGTCTCTAGCCTGGTAGTCGAAGAGTGCCACGCAACGGGGGTTGCCCTGGGCCATCACAGATACAATGATGGACGTTACCACGTGTCCTTGTTTGCTACCAGGTAATAGTATGAGGCAAATGGACGCCCCGGGCAGCAGAGAAAGTGCCAAGGAACGACGTTATCTGATCACAGATCAGGAAGAGCCTAACCCGGCTTGAGGTGTATTACAGCTTGCGAGTGGGCGGTGCTCCGTTCACGTCCGTTTACGTTCTCCGTCGGTGTTGGGCGCCAGAAAGATGGAGGAGAGTAGCAGTGTACAACTGTCCAGTCTATTGAACTCACTGCTTCACCGGGCCTACCATGATCTCTCCATACTCTCTGAACTGTGAGTATGCAGATAATCAAACTGCTAGTGTAAACTTTATTTCCCTTTTCTCTTCAGACTGCCTAGAAAGACAGACGTAGACAAGTAAGTTCCCTCGTGGTCAGTAGAGCAACGTGTGGTGATAATGTGTGTATTGTTTGCAGGAAGATAGAGATAGTCCAGTATGCACGACAGACCAGGCTACTACTAATACGACTACTAGCTCTGGTGAAATGGGCGGGTAGCTCTCAGCCAGTCCACAAGTGTACTGTGAGTGTTGCAGTAGTGTCAATCTGTCAATCAGTTCAACTCACCTAATACAGGAGGTAGCTAACCAGCTTCGCCACCAGTCCTGGGTGTATGTAGACACTGCTGATCAGCTGGTTCATCTTGCTAGGCAGACGCTACAGCAGGCAGCGTTAGTACTTATCCTCACTCACTCTCTCAAATTATCTCTTTCTTCCTCCAGTATTCCCAACCTTACACTGGCTCCTGCTATTGATGTGTTGTCAACTGGATCATATCCTCGCCTGCCTACCTGTATCAAGGACAGAATCATTCCCACACCTCCTCTTCCTCTCCACAGTCAGAGCCAAGCCCACCTACTACTGGATGCTGTGATCAGGCAGCGCCTTTCACTTGAAAACACTCACCATCTCTCAGTGTCTTCAATAGGTTAATATCCTTAACTCACTCGCTCACTCTCTCACATCTTATTAGCTAAAGGTCGAGTTGTACTGAAGATACCGTATGAGTTTGAAGTCACATTGACTGTTGTGGGTGACGACTTCCAGCTGCCGTGGAGACTGCTAAACTGTGAAATTCTAGTAGGGCAGTCGTTTCCAGGTATACAAGATCTAGTCGACTTGATAGCTACTTTATTATTCTCTTCAGGTTCTCCTAAACTGATTCATTCTCATCACAAGCATTTTCTTCACCAGCTGACGCAGTCTCGGTTGTGTTCTGATGACAGCTCTCTAGGGGACCTCTCCTCGTCACTGCATTACTTCTGTCTCGCACTGCAGCTAGACTGTTTGCATGCTCAGGTAAAGTTACTGCATAACATTAACCACACCCACTAACCACTCCTACTGCTGCACTATAGGCTGAGCGGCTAAGTAATACCATGTGTGGTGTGTATGTCAAGGTTGATGAATACTCTCCTGGTCACCAAATGAAGGTGGCGTACTGGAGACCCAGTGGCTCCTCCCACTTTCTCTCTGAATTTCTCCTCAATGAGTACAAGAGTATGTGCTCTTCTGCACTCTCGTTCACCTTCTTTCTTGCCTCTTAGCAGTGTCATGGCCTAAGGTAGTGATCACAGTAGATCCCTTGTCGCCTGACAAACCATTCTCTACATCTCACTACCCACCTCTCCCTGGTGGTGACGGACATTGTGTGACATTGGACAGGGAACGGCTGAGTCTGGAGAATTTGCTGGCAACATGTGTTCGTATACGGTCATTAGCAATGCTACGTGACCTGTATGATCTGTTACGAGGCAGTGTGTGGGAGGGAAGAAGTGAGTGTGTGACTCATGACACAGAGGGTTAAAAAATGAGTTTTGCATTTATAGGTACAGTGATAGAGAGTCCAATGTGTCTACGAGTGGACATTCCCATATCCTCCTCCTTGCTCTCTCTGTCTACTTCATGCACTGTGCTACTGTCAGTGGACGGTAGGGTTGGTCAGGTGACTGCTAGCCTGCAGTGCACCCAGCCCAAAGGATGGGGTCCTCTAGTGAAGAAAGTGATGGTTGAAATGGAGCGAGGCATCATTACCAATAAGCTATCTTTGCTTGAATCTCTACCCTCCCTCCAGTAAGCCTCTCCCTTTCCTTCTCCAACACTCTCACTCTGTGTGCAGGTGTGCTTTGTTTCTTGCTCACGTGTCGTTCGTAGCAACTGACAATGGTCTGGTAGCCAGTCACTCAATCACGCTTTCCCCTCCACTCAAGCTGCCAACAACACTATATATTGCTCTGCGTAGGCATGCGTATCTCATTGTCAATGTGAAATGGGTTAATGGAGAGCTGCAGGACTCCTATCAGCTGCTCCAGACAGCACCCACCACACTTCCTTCACCACCTCACACCGTCACCATTAACACACCATTTTTATCACTGGTATCACTTGTTACTGTGGACCCTACTAACTTACTGCATCTATTCACTGGTTCAGTTACTGGTAAGACTGCTGGTGAATATGTCTGTCTGCTCATCGCTTTCGTTCTTATTATGTAGTGCACAAGTGTAATATGAAACTGAAGCGTAAGGTGAGTAATCTAATAAACCATTGTTACCAACCTTCAACACCTTCTGATCAGCTGCTTGACATGGATCCCTGTCTGCCATCAAACAAGAGGTTGTGCCTATCTCCCTCCTCCCCTCTTCCTGTACTAGGAGCTATCCTAGACACTCAACTGTCTCTTCTCCATCTTCGGCAATCGGTCGGTTTGCATGCAACACTGTATTTCAACTAATCCTTGGTTGTTTTTCAGTTGCAAAATGTCGGCATTTCTGCTGTGTCTGATCACTACAGCCAATATGGTTCACGATGTATCAATATCTTCAAGTACGTTATATCACATCACCTTTACTCTCTCACTTACTCACTCGCTCAGATTCCCACCTGTGGAAGGTATAGCTGGAGCTCTTCTCAGCTCTCGTCTACTCTCCTGTCAGATTTGGCTCAGCGGTCATGGCTACTGTTACAAGGTTTGTTGAATCATCTTGTTCACCCTCTCCATCACCTTCCCGACTAGATGGTATTCTCTTCATCGTCCTCTACTATTGTTCTGCATCGTGAGCTCTCGGCTTTCTCTCCTGTTGGAGAGATGGTAGTTAGTGATTGGCAAGACAAAGTCATGCTGTACTCACTCACACAAGAGCTACAGACCTATCTCACTTGCTCAGGTAGGTGATTCAGTCACTCACTCCTTCACTCACTCACTCCTTCACTCACTCACTCACTCACTAACTCACTCATTCCTTCACTCACTCTCTATCTCTCACGCACTCACTCACTCACTCACTCCTTCACTCACTCCTTCACTCACTCTCTATCTCTCACACACTCACTCCTTCACTCACTCTATCTATCTCTTTCCTATCAGATCACAAATCCCTCTCTCATAGTTGTTCTATTGTTGAGTACACTTATGAGCGGCTTCTTGTGCGTTACCATAGGCATGAGGTAAGATCAACAGCCATCATGTGTTATTGTATGCATCACATGAAGCTATTGGTGTAAGTAGCAGGCTTAGGGATTGTGAAAGTTTTCTTGCACTTTGCATACAAGCAGAATCCATTCATGTACACAATTTTTGTGGTTAGGTGTCTGTGCTAGCCAAGGGTGAGGGACTGGTCATGAGCTGCTCCTCTCACTCTCCTCATCACTTCCTGTTGGATACACTGCAACAGTTTTTGAGACAAACACAGTCTCTACCATTGCTATTACAGGTCAGTAAAATGACAGGAACGCAAGAAAATTATTTTATCTCATCTTAGGGGATGTCACTCACTATAGAGGCTGCAACAGCACTATCATCGCTCCTGGATAGATCACCAGAGCTCACGGTGACACTCAAGCTCTTTGATTATTAGTTACTCTTCCTCTCTCTCTCTAGCTCAGTGGAACATCACCATCTCTCGTGCAACTCACCTTCGCTAATGTGTATCCTTCTGTTGCCATAGTTATCATAGTTCTGTCTGTTTGTTTGTTTGTTCTTAACAAGCTATTTACAGTCACCTGACTATGCGGCTGATGTGCGAAGGAGAGGTATCATTGTGTGGGCTGAGTTATAGTCGTTCACCGCTAACAGCCGTCATAACTCACACAACCCTTCACTGGATACTGCAGGTACAGCCTGGCTTACTAACCCACATGTTGTAGTACATCAATGCGCTTAATAAAGCCCAGGTTACGATGTGTTAGTCATTTAGTCTTGCTGAATGGAATGTTTTGTATTTTACATTAGTGTTTTCAATTTAATTCAGTTACAGAGTAATGTTTTGTAGTAATGATACTGACTCTGTCTGTGGTCGGTTGAACGTGTTTTATTACCGTTCTTCTAGATGTTTATAGAGCGGCATGTTGGTGGTGACAAGTCAAGTTCGTTTGATCCTCCTCCTCCACTACCTGTCGACACTACCACTCAACGAACACTCATACCATCACCTGTACCGATACCCTCGCCACACCTCTCCTCTCCTCTTCCGTCCCTGCCCTCTCTCCCTCCTCCTGCTAGCGTCTCTACATCCTCACAGTCACACCTTTCCGAGCCTGCTTGGGAGCACACCATCACTAGCTCACAACTTCACACTCTTCTCCACCCTACCTCTTCTTCTTCCCTCCCTCCCCTCCATTCTCTTCTCGGTTCTCTCAATATTCTTCTCCATTTCGTCCACCATTCAGCTCAAGATAAGACACTCCACCAGGTTAGTACAGGCTGCAGAGAGTAGCTCTAATCTTACAATTTTCTTCTTAGTTGCAATTTGTGTCAGTCAGTCACGGATCATACCACTATCGCACTGATTCTATCTCTCTTTCTCTCTCGATGAATAATGAAGTATCTGCTCTCAAGCTATCTCTAAATCCTGCCCAAGGTACCACCTTCCATTGTCAATACCCTCTTACTTATCACTTCTTACCAGAGGGAATGTGGTCGGGTAATGATCTCGACACTGTTACTGAATTTTTCAATGATCAGGTACTCCACCCGATGCTCCTTGTCATAATACCATTTCTTTTTCTGCATCCACAGGTCGCTTGTCCTCCATACAACACCAACGCGATGACATCTTTCATGAGACTACTGACTCTCCCAGTGCAACTGTTCAAGAGCTGTGTTCACATTATGAACCTTCACCTGGTACCCTATCACTCACTCACCGCTCTCTATCTCTCTCTCTCTCTCTCTCTCTCTCTCTCTCTCTCTCTCTCTCTCTCTCTCTCTCTAGCATCCACCCACTGATGCAGTGTGGAAGATACAGCTGTGCCTCACTGTACCAGAGGGTTCCGATCTGCTAGAGATAGCTACTCCTCACAGTTCAGCAGTCATATTCCGTGGAAAGCTGCTCCTATTTGTAAGCAAATTTTTTTTATTTTTTCAACATCTCCTTGTTGCTAATATCTTCTTTTTCCAGTATCGGCTGGTGCGGCATAGCGATGGAGTCGCTCTTGTTCTCCCTATTCTACATGATCCTAAGACCAACCTCACGTATGTTGCTCGTCGCCTACAGCAGCGAGGAGATGTGCTGCAAGCTGTGGACCACATACTGAGACACTCTACACCTGACCACAGTCTCCCTCACGAGCCAGCTCTATTCCCTCGCACCAGAAACCTCATTTATAGCAACATTCCATTGTAGAAATACTGTGCTAATGAAAAATATATAGGTGTGGTTTGTAAAAGAAGGCGTGGCTGACAGGTCATATTGGCACTGCGCGATCGTGATGAGCGGAATGGCACTCGATAAGGAAGCTGTAGCTACTGCATCACCTGCTAGCGTTCCTGATGGACGCATCGAATCCACTATTTCTTTAAGAATAGGTAAGTGAAAGAGAAGCATAATGTTTTGGCTGATCATTTTTGCTGCACTAGGCGAAGTGAAGTGCCTTGTAGCTCAGCCGTCGGGCAGACCACGAGACGTGTACGTGAGCGTGACGCTCGACCAAGAAGAGATCTACCGCACCTCTACCATGGAGAAGACGCTCAAGTGAGTAAATGTGCCTAGCAAGTTTGTATACGTGGGTGGAGTCATATACTTTATCACCTTCAGTCCTCTGTTTGGTGAAAGCTTTACATTCCAAGTCCCTCGACGATTTCATCATCTGTCATTCTATGTGCATGATGCTGAGGCGATAACACGAGACAACCGGCTGATTGGAAAAGTGACCTTTTCTCGTCCAGAGCTCACGGTATCTCATGAGTTTACTCAAGAGCAGTGGTACCCACTGATTGCTGTCACTCCGGATACCGAGGTTCAGGTAATGACAGTAGCATCTTCTCGACCATTTCTTACTTTCTCCACGCAGGGAGTAGTTCATGTTACTGTTAGTGTTACAGACGGCACGTCTGGTGGTCCTCAGCTTGTTGTAAAGTGAGTTGGTGTGTTGGTATATTACTACAGGATAGTTGACCATTTCTGCACTGCAGAGTTGTGGAGTGTGCTGGTCTTGCTTGTGTGTCGGGACACTTCTCGGATGTCTACTGTACAGTTTCATTACTATCAATGCAGGGTGAATCAAGGTAGTTTATATAACCTCAGAAAGCATCGCCTTCACTACCAATATCGTTCATAGATCTGATCAAAGGAGAACACTAGTGCGTAAAAGAACAACAGATCCAAAGTTTGCAGAATCCTTCCCATTCAAAGTAAGTATCATGATCATCTATTACTCCTACTCATATTGTGGTCCATTCCAGTTAAATAGCATTGATGATCTGTCAAATATGGTTGTTAAATTGAGCGTGTGGCACCAAACATTGCTGGGCGAAGATGTGTTCCTTGGTCATGTTCACTTGTCGCTGGCGTGGGTGGAGCCGGGAAGAGAATACAGTGCGTGGTATTCTCTTACTCCACGATGTGAGATTGGAGGAGGTGCAGCCATGGGTAGCATGAGACTGACAGTGGTTTATCATGAGGACTGCATACACCCGGCCGCTGTATATGAACCACTACGGACATTGCTTGTGGACAGTATCAGTGAGGAGGTTAGCACAGAGTAATGTAAAGTTGACACAGTGCTTGCTATGTGTTGCTAGGACTTCAAGAATGCGGCTGTCTACATACTACATGATGTGTGCCGTGACAGAGCTAGCTATAGTAGAGCCATTGTCAAGATATTCCTACAGCTTAACAAGGTAATTTGTCGCTTGCGTTTCTCTCTCAAACTCATCTTATTCCTATAGTTTGAAGCATTAGCTGAACGACTCATCAATGAAGAAGTTGATGCAACTGCTGACCCCAATACGATATTTCGCGGTAACTCTGTTGCGTCTAAAGTAATCGACGAGTTCATGAAAGTGGTCGGCAGCACATACTTGCAGCGTACACTTCAGACCTGTATTGATGAGGTAAGACTCTATTATCCATCAAGACACTGAACACAACTTGTTGCTGCTAGATATTTGAGCTGAGACGATCGTGTGAGATTGACCCAACTCGACTAGCAGAAGGAGAAGACCTCAATGTGAATATGGTGTGTGATGAAAAGGCTACCTTGCTTAACTTTTAATATTCTGTTCTTCCAGACAAACTTACTGTTCTTTGTTGAGAAAGTACTCAGTGCTATAACGTCATCTTCCCGGTCGTGCCCTGCTTTCATGATAAGGATATTCCATTTATTAAGTGCTAGCGCTGTTAGAAAGTTTGCTGGTTAGTGTCCATCATGTGTGTGCTCGTGTGAGCTACCCTTCCACAGAGAATGCTGACATTATCAAATACACTTCTGTTAGTGGTTTCGTATTTCTTCGTTTCTTTGCTCCTGCTATTCTTAATCCTAAATTATTCGGACTGAGACCTGAGAATCCTGTCAGTAAATATTTATAACTGGCTCACCAACTTACTCTTCTCTCTAGACTCCCCTTGTTGCTCGATGCCTGCTACTCATTTCGAAGACTATTCAAAATCTAGGCAACATCGGAGCTAAGGTACTAGTGTTATAATGATGCCTATCCTGATGGTGTCTGGTGACCATCCTCTCTAGCGAGTATCAACAGTCAGAAAGGAAGACTACATGGTTCCTTTGCTTACTGAACTGATGGATGATTCACATGTCACGATTGTCAAAAATGTGTGTTGAATAACTATTGGCAGTAGCTATATGTGTATCACGTTACTTTCTTTAGTATCTAGATGAAGTGTCTCGTAGCAGTAATGATGATATCTCTCAGTCGGTACATGTGTCTGTGTACAGGGAAGGGTAAGCTAGCACACTGCCTCTCACATCACAGCCAACTGGAATATACTCATTGCAGGTTTCTTATCAAGAGGGCATTCCGTAAAAAGTTTGGACCAAGGAACTTCAAGCAAAGGTTTGTATATATTGGCTAGTTTCCAATTCTCTCCCTCCCTCTCTCTCATTCTCTCTCTCTCTCTCTCTCTCTCTCTCTCTCTCTCTCTCTCTCTCTCTCTCTCTCTCTCTCTCTCTCTCTCCCACTCTCTCCAGGTACTTCATGCTGACCAACAATGGCTTGTCATACTCAAAGAGCCGTTCAGAGTCCATCATACACACCATCCCCATATCAGACATGTTGGCTGTGGAGAGAGTGGATGAGGCTGCGTTCAGTATGAAATTTGTGAGTAAATCGTAGTGATTATTACCATAATTAATGTCACTCTCTTTCATAGATGATGCAGCTGGTACAACCAGAGCAGCGTGTGCTGTACATACAAGCCATGAACAGTGTGGATCAGATGAAATGGCTGTCTTCATTGTCTAGAGCTTGTTGTATGAACAAGCGCAGTAGTATAGAAACTGTGCACAGTGGAGCGTACCTCAACAACTGCTGGACATGGTAAACACACACTCACACCATGTCACCATCTTCTCTCTCATCTTATAATGTTTCTGATACAGTTGTGGTCATCCGTCTCAAGATCAATTTGGCTGTAAACCTGTCACTTTGTAAGCATTGAATTACCATTAATTTAAAAAAAATCTATAACACTATTGCTTTATACAGAGCTGTCAAGCTATTGGGGCGTCATGAAGAGGCAGACATTGAGAGAGAGTTGCATCGTGTGTACAGATTGCTACTTGAAAACCAAGAAACATTACTAGAACTGAAAGGTACACACACGTACTGCTGGGAAAAACAGCTTTGAGTTTATCGACAACTTGTACATACAGCTAGTACCACACGCAGTGCTAGAGCAAGCGAAATCGACTACTGTGCTGTTTCACTTCCACGAAGATTGAGAAACATCTGTGAATTGTTGATTTTTGTCAAGAACCTTGAATTGAGCAGTAAAATCATCAAACGGCACAGTATCCAGTTTGGCACCAGGTAATGTGCACGGATGTTCAGGTGTTACTTCAATGTCCATAGCTAAGGTACACAAACACATGTGTTATTATATGTTGTGTACTGCAGGGACGTTCCATACACATGTGCAGTGGGAGAGGCATGTGTTGTTAGGTGACAACACATTGTATGTAATAAATTTAATTATAATAATGACATTTTTATACTTCACAATTTTTATGATGAAAACAATATTCAACCCATTGTGGGACCATTTGTATACCAAAAATGATGATAATAATAATAGCACACTTGACTGTTTATAAACTACTTAGTTGGTCAATGATGCTGTGAATTGTTGGCCGAGCATCAGGCTTTGAGATGCACTGTAATATAAGGCCAACCATGACTGGCCACTGTATACGTCTAACTTGCTGTTCCTTCTTGGTTTCACTGCTGGCTGGGTCTTCTCGAGTGATCATTTCAATCAATACACTTCCAAAGCTGTAAATATCGCTCTCTGTGGTCATCTCACTGGACGAGAGTAGCTCTGGAGCTGTGTATGGCGAGGATACCAGTGAACGAGGAGGAACAGGATGAAGCAAGAGGGAATTGTGTAGTTTGGCACGCCAGCTATGGTCATGACGCTCCAGCAAGATAGTTGTACTGCTAATGTAGCCGTGTGCTATGGGTGGTCTGCAGTGGTGTAGGTAGCATAAAGCAGCAGCTACATCCTTAGCTATGGACACAATCAGACTCCTAGCGAGAGGTCCTGCTCCTAACTGCCTACTGAGAGTGGTAGGAATTAGCTCCACCAATACCAGTGGAGCACTGTTGTCACTGGTAGCACCTATCAATTGGACGAGAGCAGGACAATGTAGCATACTGGCTGCTGCCATAGCGGAACGGTAGTCCACATTAGAGACAGATTCTCGTAAAAGCATGGCAGCTACACTCGAGCCACGATAACTGGCAACCTTGACAACTCCCCAGTCACCCTTTTGGAGAATAGCATCGTGCACCTGTATCTCCTCTCTATCGAGCTCCCAATGTGGAGACTCCGTCTGCTGGTGTAGTTGTTGAATAGTCTTTTCTGCCTTGAGCTCTGCTTCCTTGGACTTACTTTCTGACGCCAAGAGCTCCTCACGTAGCTGCCCAATTTTACGACGCATGAGGGAGAGCTCCTCCTCAGCTTGGGTAAGGTGTTGGTCAGATTCACTGAGCTTTCTTCTGGCATCCATTAGGTTGTCTTCCATTTCCTTTGTTTGCTTACTCTGTCGCTCCAATAGATCGCTTTGTTGCTGCTGCTGTTCATTTGAATTCTTCTCTTCAGCTGAAAAGGATCTTGAAATATCTTGACTTAGACTGACTTCTTTCTCGGGCAGCAACTCAATGGAGTTGGAAGCAGACATCTGAGAGCAGTTGGGAGACAACTGAGCAGATGTAGCAAGATGAATGGGCTGTCCATTGGCTAGCTGTATCCACTCTCTTCTAGCCTGCAAAAGGCGATCAGCCAGTCGTCGTTGGTAATCGTCTGGTGTAGAAGAATGATTGTGCAAGCTATCATACACTGTGTTGCTAGTCCAACGATTTTCATCTGTCATCACTACACAGATAAAGATAAGAATAAATGAGTGATAGATTGTATAATACTATTGCATACCCAACTCAATGATAAGTGTAGCTGCCAGCATTGGCTGGTCTTGCCAGTCCTTAACATCAACTAGCTCAGCCACACCTCCAAACAATACCAACCAGACACAGTGTGGACCAATGGTGAATGAAGACATCGAGTGGTATATCCGTGTGGCTGATGCAGCAGGAGATCTCACCTAGACAGACCAATAGTCATATTATTATACACTATAGTTGCTGTGCCTAACCCCCTTCCATGTCCCAGTGAGTAGCTCCACGAGCCAGCAACTGCTCCCCAGTGTTTGCCCACTGTCATCTTCTCCACCCGTTGCTACCACGTACTGTGTTAGTTGACCACTGCTGTACAGTCCAGTGACAAACGTGCATGCTTGATCACACATTGCTATGGGTGAGGGATGTGCAGAAAGCTTGGTCCATAGCTAGAATTGAGAATTGAAGAGAGAGAGAGAGACCGTAGCGAAAGAGCAAGAGACACTTACCACACTGTTGCTAGTCAAATCAGCGACATACAAATAGCTCAGTCTGTTTCCATTAGAGCAGAATCCTCCCATCATTACAGCTTGAGTTTCATTGATCGCAGTTAAAGAGAAGTTACTGCATGCTGGAGGACATTCTCCACTGATTTCAGGTACTGTCCAGTTTCCTAAAGTAACAATAACATTCAGGCTTAGAAATTCCAAGCGGCAGAGTATGTTAAAAATTAGTACAAGAAGGTTATGTAATTATAGCTACAACTGAACGTCAGGATAAGAAACGTCAGTGCTCTTCCAATTGAAACACTGACATTTAACAATTACAACACTGGAAGATGTTTACAGCGTCAGATGCAACTAACACAAACTTATCACGGAATGAACACATTGGTTATGGTATCAGCAGGAACATGAGCAAACATGCTAGTGATGTTTTGAGACCACCAAGGATGATCAAACTGATAAAGTTATGGTAACTAGTACAAAATTATTTTGCACGGATGTTCATCTTGTTTTTAGCTAGTCAACCATAATCAGGGCTACTTGCAAACACACACTGTAGACAACATACCATCACTAAAGTTAAAGACATGAGCCTCATTTGTCCAGCCATACTCTGGCTTGCCCCGCTTGGGTACATAGGTGGAGTCATGCGGAGGAGGTGGCAGAACACCATATCCACCTGATACCAACAGGTAGTCCTTGCCGTTGCAACGAAATGCCACCATACCACACTGAGCCTTCTTCATGGGAGCAACCAGAGGAGAAGAACGGTTCATTTCTTTCCATCGCATAGTAACTGTGTTCAGCTGGTGTAGCGTGTTATGGTGGCAACCAGCATGACCACATCTCCCTCCAAAGTAGTAGAGGTCTTCAGCAATGGAGGTACAGGCATAGTAAGCCACACCTAGAGGAGGAATGCCACTGGTCGGTAGCTGACTCCACTCTCCAGTCCTTAAGCTGAAAACCTCTATGATTGAGGTCAATTTGAACTTGTCTCCACCGGTATGTATTTTCGGAAGTGCTTTTTGCCAGCCAGCCCACAAGTAGAGCCGGTCGCCAGTCACCACAGTGCTGTGGCCAAGGCGAGCCGCAGGCTGATACTTCCTACCTGCGAGAGGTGACGATTTAACAAATCAGCTTCTCGTACAATGACTCACCATGATGTGACTTCAGACGACTGAGCATGCTGTTTCCGCTCGTTCCGCCACCACGAGTGCCGTCACTTTGTCGTTCAGCTTCTCAGGTGATTGAGCGACACCGGCAGCCTAGAAGGTTAAGCACAGCCGACGATAACAGCTGGCTTCCACTGTTAATGTCTAGTAATGTGCAACTTACTAGATCACTTTATCTCGTACTCGCGACAATAATAGCATTCTAGTCTACATGCAGCCATACGACCACGCCGGTAACATCACGTGCTCTTAAAAATAGGTGTGGCTGGGCGGATACCCTTCGTAATTTGCCTCGTAATTTTGCTGCGAGTTTTTCTGACTCTTCCATCGTGCTACAGTACTTTCAGTCTGGCCGACCAAGCAGGAAGTAGCTGATGATACCTCTTGTGTGGAAGGTGGTTGTGGTAGCAGTAGCTAAAAAAGTTACTGTTTACGTCCTTGCCAGAGTGAGCCATTTTTGATCACCAACCATAATAGAACGCATACTATTATGATACAGGCTTATGGCTTTCCAAGATTGTTCAGAAGAATTTCAGAATTGAATAGAAGATCTATTAATGATCGTTCAAGACGTCTAGCTTTGCAGAGGAAAATAAAATTTTTCTTCAGAATTCCTAACAAAATAGCAATGAAACTCGGGATATATCCACCACAGTAAGCAGTTAGTCCCATTAAAAGATTTTTATTCCCACTCTGCAGAAAACGCCCAATTTCAAGATAACCAGACTCTTATTATTTGTACATAACAAAAAATGTTAATGTGATTGCTATGCGTTCACTACGTAATTGAACATCTCGGCAAGACCAATGTTTTTAGTGAGAACACTCTCGTCTGATGGTACATGGGAATAAGTGAGAATCTTGTTAAACCAGTAGTGTGATGCAATCTTGCTCTTCCAGTCTACTTTACCGGGAGTCAGCCACCACTTTGCGTTGCCCCATTTAGGATCTTGGCACACTGTACCATCAGAGACTACATTATAACACGACGACTTATCAAGGAGAGCATTTGAGGGAGCAAAGGCAGCATTGTGGACCCATAGGTTAGCTCGATAGTCTGTATCGTACAGGTCTACCCACTTTGTGATGAAGGGAGAGCCTTTAACACACGAGAAGAAACCAGCATTAATAATGTTGGCTGTTCCTTCGTGAGAGAGCACACACTCTGACCTGCTCTGCAGCTCTCTTAGTCTGGTACCATTGATGATGATAACATCCATGTCAGATACAATACCACCAAACTCTTTCACTTTCGTCACCTTAACATAGTCTGCAGAGTGCTGTATCCATATCACTCCCCTACCTCCTATTCGCGTAGATCGAGCTACTTTATTGGGTTCAATGGAGGTATGAGATTTATCTAGTTGCTGCAACTTGTCCCAGTACTTGCCTTGTAGCACTCCGTTTGTGTGTATTAAAATCCTCTTGGGCTTGTAGAACTTGTAAGCTGATAGCACTGCCAGGTACTCTCTGAAGTTGAAACTAATAGCACCTCCTTCTCCATAGCTGAGTTTGACATAGTGGACTATGTCAGAATGATCATAGGTCTTGTAAGGAGGAAGGGGCTTGAAGAGAGTGATGTGGCGCTCCTTTGTCAAGCAACCAGCATTACGACCTGCTGGACCATCATGTTGTACTGTTTGTGACTCGTCCTTTACAGAGTGAACCTCTGTAGTCTTCTTGTCGACGAATGGTACCGCCGGTGCTTCTAATACAGGAGCAGCAGGCTGATCGCGGGAACCAATATCATCAGGCTGGACAGTAGAACCTTGGAGATAGTAGAAAATACAGACAAGTCCAGCAATAGCGAGGATAGCCAACAGTACTTTACGAGCAGGCAATCTGTACTTCAGTCTCAACATATTTATGGCGCGCGCTATTTTGAGTTTAGCTAGGAGTGGTCATTTTGACCGGCCAAATCGTAGCCTCCTGCATGCCCAGGCCACATATCATTGAGGTTTGATGGTCTGACCCAAAGAAAATTGTTGGATGTTGAGGTTTTGGCCTGGATCTTGGATTGTGCATGGCTAGAGCATACAATGGCATTGCTAGAGGTCTGACCCATGCCTCTAGCAATGACATTTGCACGTATACATATGACATTTGCACACGTAGTCTGATCTAGTGAGCATATGCATGAACAAGTTCTAGAACATCAATACTGTGTATGTATTACTACCATCAACTAGCTATATCTCAGTTCTATTCCTAGGTCTATCTCAAGGTGACTAGTTCTTCTGAGGAAGTCGGGTGGATTGCAACACAGTTGTCAAAATCCTTCTTAGTGGCTCCCATCTTAATGGCCACTCCAAATCCTTGCATCATTTCATCTGCTCCAATGCCAATAACGTGTAGACCTACCACCTGCAGACAGAGTCTGTATTGCAATAATAAAAACCAAAATGAGTTACCTTTTCCTCAGGTAGTACAGTAATGAGTTTCATACTACAGTAGGTCTTGCGTGTGGTAATAGCATGGTACATTGGAGTGAACTTGGAGCGATAGATCTTGACCTTGTCCTTACCATATTGTTCTTCTGCTTCAGCTGTATTTGGGATAAAGGCATGAACATTAACAGCAACTAAGCACCTTCTGTTACTCCAATAGTGCCAATAGGAGGATGGCTGAACACAACAGTGGGAATGTCAGTATAGTCAAGCTTGCTCTCAGGCTGGTTGTCGTAAAGACGATGAGCAAGCCTTCTGCCAGCAGCAATGGCCACTGTGCAGTGGAGCTTAAAGAAGCAGGATTAAATAGTGATAAATTACCGGGAGTGAGTAGCTTGTTTCCAGCAACATCTCCAAGAGCATACACATTTTCAACATTTGTGTTCTGATACTCATCAACCACAATGAATCCTGCATTGCGGTGCTTCACACCCTACAGACAGCTGGTCTATATCAGCAATTACTATGAGTTACTCCACTCACAGCAACATCTAGCCCCAGGTCGGTTACATTGGCATCTCTACCAATAGCCCACAATAAGCAGTTGACATTGCTGAGTGCCTGTTCCTTCCCTCCTTCTTCTGTGGGTTTCACAGATAGCGTCAGACTACCACTGGAGTCCTTCTTCACCTCACCAACCTGTATAATATTTAACTATAATGCAATATCAGCACAACTGACAGAACCTGTGAGTGAGGAATAATCTTGATGCCGGCGCTAGTCATTTCTGTTAATAGGGAGTCTGACAGCATTGCGTCAAATGATCGCAGCACCTGGTGAAACAAAGAGAAGGTGATGGTATAGTGGTAGTTATTATACCTTGCCTCTCCTGATGATAAGAGAAACATCAGAGCCCAGGGCATTCAGTATACCAGCCAGCTCTACAGCTATGTAACCACTACCAACCACTACGGTCTTCCTGCACAAAATCAATCACAGTAGAGTTAAACCTTCACAAGCGAGAGGCAACTATTGTTGCCTGACAAGTTTGAAGTCACAGGAAGTTGGGATCAAAATTTGAAAATAGGTTATTTCGCCGATAGGCGAAATAGGGCGGTTGGAGGTGGGCCCAAGGGCAAGGGCCGGAGGCCCTGCCTAGCAGAGCGATGGCGGGAAAACCTAGTACCACTACATGCTGTTTTAACCAAAGTGGCGTTTTTTTTAAGTTGGTAGATTGTTTAGTGGGTGTGGCTAACCACACTCATGCATCAAGCCCGCACATTGTGCAAGTTAATTTTGCTTCAACACTAGTTTGTCTGTGTAATGGTTAGTGAAATGCACAGAAACAGAGGCTAGAATTGATGTCCACACTTGGAGGGTTAATGTTAGTGGTAGGTGACAGGTGTGTACATTATCAATTTATCTTGCCAACACCTGGCAATGATGCATGTTACTGCAACTGCTAACAAGTACATAAGTCACTGTGAGACACCCACCCACTCACTCACTTGGGCAAATCCTCTAAAAGAAAGAACCCATCGCTTGTTATTCCAAGCTCAGCACCTGTGCATGATTAGAACGCGACTGAGCATGCCCATGCATGTATTATCACCTGGCACATTAGGTACAATGGGTTTTGTTCCAGTAGCAATGAGAATACGCTTAGCAGTAATAACTTCATCGCCCACAGTGACTTGCTTGGGTCCTGTGAATTTGGCATGACCTGAAATATACTCCACTTTGTCCTGCATAATTATAATCAGCCAGATAGGCTTATTGAAGTTTATTTACCTTGTCAAGGTTGCTGAAGTAAATTCCATTTAGTCGTTTAATGTACTCATCACGGGATTTCTTAACAACACTGGTTAAAATAGAATAAGCACTTGAAACAGACATTGCAATGTCTGCCCACCTCCAATCAAACTTGTAGTCTGAAACAGTGAAGCCATAGTCTTTATGGTCATGCAGAAACTCGGAGTGCGCTGCAGTGAAGAACATCACCTGTAAGACGGAATTAAAGTAAATTCTGCACAAGTAACAGCTACACGTAGTGTTGGCAGACCTTCTTTGGCACACAACCAACATTGACCTGCAGAACGAAAAGATAACGATGTTGAGTATAAATGAGAGAATACTGAGGATACGTACACAGGTTCCCCCGATAGGTCCATGTTCTACAATAGCGACTTTGGCTCCTAGAAGTGCTGCCCTCCTTCCGCATGCAAGTCCGCCTGATCCGGCGCCAAGGACTAGGAGATCGAACGAACGAGACGCAGCCCTTGTCACCATGATTGTAAATACGAGGGTTGATACAGCGGGTGCACTAATTTTTATAGACTACATGAATGCCCGCCCACGTGATGCAACATTGTTTTAACCAGGCTAGGCATAATAACGTTGGCAAAACTCGGTAAAGAATTGACAAATGACGTCTATGTTTTGTTCCAAATCTTCTGGAAGATTGCTGGTTAGTTCATGTACTATGGAACCATTATAACTCTCTCTAGCCTCCTCCAATATTGTCTGGAATATCTCGCACTGCACATTCTGCGATATCTTGTTTGCACTGTATCCTCTGCAAAGTGAGAGAGGTTCATAAAAATGATTATTTAAAATTTCATTTTTACCTTTTTTGAAGTCTGTCATAGAGAATAGTATTGTCTGTCCTGAGTACAAACACAGCATCGAACCAGCGCTCGGGAAAGAAGTCACAGCCATGGTACTCCAAAATATTTCCACCAACACACATCCGCTCCTCCAGTTCATCTAACAGCTACTGTGGAGATGGAGGCTTAAAAATTGAAGCCAATATTCATCACCTTGTCTTCGTCTAGTATGTGACACTCGTATTGCTCGTCCCAGCCTTCGTACAAGCTGTTCTGTCGTGCCAGTTCGCCACAATCATAGTGCTGTAGGTTAGTTCTAGTCGCTACCTCTGTAGCCGTGATAGACTTCCCCGTCCCGGGAGTACCCGTTATTAGAATATTAGGTCTTTGTCTTGCCTGAGACAATCCTGCTGCTGCCATTGTCATCACCACGTGGTCGCAATAATTATATTAGTCACACCCACCATCAATAAAAATATTTTCTTCTAACAACAAAATTTATTTCTATCATGTATAAATAGATGGAGCTCAGCTCTATACCTGATGTATAATGATAGTGTTCAGTATGGTCTGTGGCGTCTCCTTAGTCGACAGTACTCATCATATGACACAATACACTTTTCGCTCTGATAACGGCTGAGGTGAAGACTAGCACGCAGCTCAGGGCTAACATGATCACGATAACCAGCCTTGCGAATGAGAGAGTCAATCGTGACCTCCTTGGTCCAACCCTGTTCCCGTGCCACCTCAGGCAGATAAGTGGCTGTCCTGTCAACACCACGCACACGGAAGTGTATCTGGATACCATGTACTCCAATCTATCACACACAGAGAAATGATGATGACATTATGTCTTCTTCTAACCTCCCAGTCCAAATAGTTCTGTCCTCTTTCAAAGTGAGTCAGCAGAGATACACCACACTCCAACTTGGCTACCTCATCGTGAGAGATAGGATTAAACCGATTGTCTTTCACTGCACTAGTATTAGAACAGTTACTATGCTTGTGATCTCATAGGTTGCTACGTACCTGGTGATAGAGTATTCAGCTAATCCTTTATGAAGCTTTCGTGCAGTAAAAGTGCCCATGCACCCTCGCAGTCTTCTCTCTTTCCCCATCTTCCATGTCACAAATAGAGGACTACATGGGATTATGGAGATATATTGGTTATATGACCTACTATTCATCATTGGGGAAATGTGCTGCTCTTGGTGGAGGAGAGTGATTGAGATGAGCCAGTAGCACGTCAAAGCAATAGCAACACATCTCTTGGTTAACAACTAGCGAGGAGGAACTGGAAGCCCCGTTTACTAGAGCAGGCACTTGGTCTTCGAGTCGCTGTTCATCACTCGCTTCCATTTCTCTACTGAACAGTGAATATATTAACGCGATTGTGGGTGATCAAAGCGTGCTTATTCTGCTCTTCCCAGACACAGCGCCTGGCCTGCCTCAGTCGGCCTCAGCATTCCAGATGTGTTCTAATTAACGCGCTTTTGACACTCTAAAAATAAGCGCGCACCGCGTGTGAATGTACGTGTGCACACGCGCGCTGCAAGCTCAGAAGCTCAAGAACATGGCCGTCACCAACAATACACTGCTGGAAAGCATAGGACAGGTTCTATACGGTGGTATCAACCCATCAATACCCGGTCACGGTGGAGAAAAATGCGTAGCGTACCTAAGCCGTCCGTTGATGATCGTGGACACTAGTTTGGCGACTTTTATGATGATCGTCGTTATGGTGTTTGCTCTTAAAACCTACACGCTCCCCAAAGTGATACGAGATGATGGTAACCCTTTCTTCAAGCGTTTTCTGCTAGTTTTTATATCTGTGCTGTTCGGTATTGAAATATGCTACAAGATATGCTCCAAACAGTTGCTGTACATTTTAAACCCTTGTCACGTGATCACTCTCGTAGAGGTGAGAGCTAAATGCATTGACAACCTCTTATCACCTCTACTCGTGTTTAGATAACTCTTCTTGCATCGAAACCCAGCAAGTTCTCTTACTCTTTGCTGAGGTACATTATATGTACAATGTCAGTTACCACATTACATGTTTTATGACACTTTAGGATACTCATTCACTACCTGTATGGAGCTCTCATTGCAATGCTGCTTCCTGACACAATGTCTCGCAAGGTGAATACTCACTTCATATTTAATGCCTAGTTCAGTAAATGCTCTCTCCAACAAAGGAATTTGCTGGTGAGAAGGCTCTTTACTGGGTGCAGCACTTCATAATCTTCTTTGTGATCCCTCCGTACCTTGTATACCTGTGGGGTATGACACACTGTGGTGTCATGCCTCAGTGTCTCTACCTCTACTTGCAGGCAAGGACTCACTAGAGCCTTTCAAGGAGTGGGCATGGTCATGTTTTTCCGGCAGCATATTTGCTGTTCATCATCTGTACATAATGCAGCCTATAGCTTTGGTGAGTCTCTTGTCGTAGCTTGTAATCCTTCAGACATTTATACAGATGACTCATGTCAATCTGAATTTTGTGATGTGCCCAGCTAGCAAGGATCCATTTCGAGGCCCCTACTATCGCCTACTAGCGATATTCCATCAAGCACTCTGCCTGTTATTCTCAGGCAAGGTATATACTGCAATACTGAGGTCAATGGTGCCACTAAGAGGGAAAGTCTCTAAGAGTAGTTGAACAGGATGTGGTTACTCTAGTACAGATCATAGGTGATAATAATAAAAAGAGTGTCTTTATTAAAACACACACACACTCACACACACACAATGGTTTATGTATTGGTATACTGATGACTCTGCTGAATATACTGCACCATTTTGTCTGTTTCTGTGATAATAAAACGCACAGTATTTCCAAGAAGTCCAGGTATGTATTGATCATTGTCTTTATGTGTCAACACCACGGCGTACTTGCTGTCCAATCGCCGGCCATTTGTAGTCTCTGCCAGCACTGTCTGATGCAGAGCATGTACCACACTGGCTCCTCCACCTTGCAACCACTCCTCTTTGAACCATTCATCACACACAGCAAGCACAACACTGGCCTTCCCGACCATCTCCTCTATCCAGCTTGAGGTTGCTCTGCGATAAGCAAGCTCATAGTAAGTCACAGAGATGCCAGTGTACTCATTCAGTCCACAGACAAGACACACATAAATACGCTGCTTGATTTTCTCTGGTATCTTCTCTGAGAACACGACAACAACTTTGTGAGTAGCGGAAAGTGGAGGCAGAGGAGAAGGAGAAAGTGGGGACGGTGGAGACAGTGGTGATGGAGAAGGTGAGGGAGGTAGGCTGCAGCCAGGTTCAAGGTGTGCAAGTTCACAAGGATCTCTAACAACAGAGGGCAGATATCGGTGATGACGGCGAGAAAATCTGTAGACCACACACAAAATTACAAGTGTCAATCCAAGCAGTATCACTACGAGTATTATTGGGAAAAGAATATAATATACGGGGTCTCGAACAACGGGTACGGGAGTTTCAGTAAGTGTAGGTGTACCAGTTGAGTTAGAAGGGACAGGTGGTAATGATTCTATTAGAGTTGTTGTAGTTGGTACAGGGGATGGTAAGGGAGTTTCAGAAGGTGTACCAGTTGAGTTAGAAGGGACAGGTGGTAATGATTCTATTAGAGTTGTTGAAGTTGTTGTAGTTGGTACAAGTGATGTAGGAGAAGATGTCACTACATCCTTGCAATGAGAGATTGAATTGCGATGAAGGCGCGATATTGAACCACAGCTTTCGGTACCGTAAAATTCATCAAATGCACAAGGGATAAAAGGTTGAAGCTAAGAGGAAGAAGAAGAGTAACAATGACTAAATTAGTAATGACTTACTGATATGTAGTATTCCAATCTTGTGCTGAGAGGCTGCAGAGTGAGTGACGTGCCTTCAACAAGTACAGTAGTATGGTCACCCCCAGTTGAAGCATTAGTTGAAAACAATATCCAGTAGTGTGAGCAACAGGGATAGTCAGGAGGCATAGTGGGAGGGTCCCAGGACAGAGTGATGCTCATGGTATCATTGTTAGCTGATGGTAGTGAACAATACTCACCATTCAGCTGTGGAGGCATCGGAGCTAAAGGAGAGAGAATTGATGGTGACATGCATGTTAGAGAGCAGTGCCTTACCAGGAGGACCACAGCGACTGTACTTGATAGAATCGTTTACTGAGAAATCATGGCAATGTGACGGAGCCGGCATGGTGTAGTCAAGTGAATTGTATATGTTGTTGGGGAATGTCCTCACCTGGAGAGTGGGTGTGATCAGACATTGAAACACACACACATGCATTCATACCGTCACATCTATTTGATCTGCTCCAAAGTCCATAACAAAAACTACTGATGAAGCAGTCTACAGTGAAGTGATCACATGATAATATTGCTATGTACACATTACTTACTGCTGATGCCAGCATAACACATCCATCTGGTAAAGTATGATCATCTTCAGTTACCAATATGTAGTAACCCATAAGATAACCTATGAACAGATAACAATCCCTTATAATAGCAAGATTAAAGGAAGACACTACCCACTATGTATTATTGGTAGGACAGGCTCCCACGATATTTTAAGCAAGTACGTGTCGATGTTGTTGGGCTCTACTGTCACTTGTAGGTTGGTAGGACGAGGTATGCTGCTATTAGTGGGGCCTTGGCTGCCTGTAAGACAGCTTCCTGATGCCGTAAGATTAGAAACGCCTGCAAGTGTTAGTCAAATAAAATGTCTCACACTAGCACATATCACTCACTTTCAGGCAAACCCTCAAAACACAATTCCTGTGGATCACAAAATAAAAGTGCAATGACTACAGTAGCATTAACTAACCGGAGAGTAGTCCTGGGGGTTGCAACCAGGCGTGTCGAAGGTGCAGTTTCCACCGCTGGGTACGGTGCAGTTGTACCCGGTCCCTCTCGTTGCTGACCACATGGTCGCCATCACAGTCACCGTCGCCAGAAACATCTCGCTATGACTAAACGTCACCATCGCTGCAGTCAACAGGCTATCCTGATCATCTATAGCACATACAGCTCTAACGAGCTCTCTGACAAGGAAATAGACACTGATTAGATCCTGGAGCTAGACAAGGAAATAGAAAGTATTCGGAGATAAGAGTTGATATGCAATATTTTTATCGGTAAGCATGCATGCACGGATTAAAGTACAATACGGTAACCCAGCTGCGCAAAAGGGCGGGAACAACTGGCGGGAACAATGGCTGACCAGCAGGTCGAAGGTTTGCTCACTATCACAGTTGAGTACCACTGCCATACTATGCTATTTCTTACCACAGAACCATTGGGATTACGGAGAAGCAGGCGTGAAAAGAAGAAAACACCAAGAAGCAGCAAACTTGAGCAGATAAAGTGAGAGAATACACCTCTTCTCTTTCTGCTTCTTTACTGTATTACAGGAAAGCGAGAGAAACAGGTGTCATTGAGGACGAAGAACTGGAAACAGCAGAGGGATTGTTCAGCTATGTGACAGAGGAAGAGTATGGTCAGATAGTGCAGGAAAGGCAGAGAGATGGATGGATACTTAGTGATCATGGTGAGTGCGTGAGTGTGATATGGGAGGATGTATTCGGTGCTTCTGCAGATGGATCATATCGTGAGCACGGCAGAGAAATATTCGATGAGGAGGTGGAGGCACAAACAGCAACACCTTCAACTGCTAAACCAATGAAAAAAGTAGTTTGAATTATAATAATTTCCGAGTATACATGTACGGTCTGTGGCTGCAGTCTCAGCGTAAAGTAGCCAGACCTTCGGGAGATATCAAGAGTCTTGTGCTCAATATGGGTGGAGGAAAAAAGAGACCAGCTTCTGGTTCTACCAAGAGTGATCCTCTGCTGGCAGAGCTGTTGCAACAGATTGATAAGGCAAGCAGCACGGTGGTATATTCTGTGGTACGATGTTGCATTCTGATTTTTCAGAGTCCTTCGCAACCCACAAGTAAAAAATCCAAACAGAAAAGGTATTCACTTTTAACACAGTAGTTGTCACTGTATCTCTTCTCATAGCTTTACCCCTCGATCATCAAATATCACCACTCCACGCTCATCAAAATTACCTACTCCTCGCACATCCATTCCTTGCTCATCTGATGCCGCGACCCCTTCACACTCATATATTACCACACCAACTCGACCCTCATCTACTCACTCATTCACCACTCCTAAATCAAGGACCCAGTCTCATCTGTCACCTCCTCCACTGACGTTCGAGGATAACATCACGGACAACATGGAAGATACTTCCTTTGCACCTCAAGTTGACAATGTAAGCATGGTGTTGGTATCAATCATACTAGACTTTACCCGGGTTGTAAAACAGGAGGGAGTCACTGGTGATCATGTGACACCGTGTGATAGTCAGGTGACGGCATGTGATGATAAGGTGACACATGATGATTCTATCAAGACAGAACCAGTGTAAGTACATTTAAAAAATAATCGATGTGATTTTTAAACTTTCTATAGACCAGCTGCAGCAGTGTCCTGTAGTGGTTGGGAAACCGTGAGGGAGACTCTGTCTACCACCACAACTGATGACCCTCTCCTTCCCACCCCCTCCCTCCCTGTGGTGGAAGGCGATGACGGTGAAAATGTGCTGCAATTCTATTGGTTAGATGCGTACGAGGATCCGTACAATCAACCGGGAACAGTGTTCCTGTTTGGTAAGGTCTGGCTGTCCGAGAGAGACACCCATGTTAGGTTAGCCTCACCTTGTCCACACCCTCACAACTCTCCTCCGTGCACTATAGTTGCTGTGTTGTGGTCAGAAACATTGAACGGTGTCTGTACTTTCTACCGAGAGAAAAGGTTAGTCTGCAGCTGTGATAACAACACTAGTAGAAGGTCTCATTTTTTAGTTGCTCAGTTCCAAGGGTGTACCCACTGACCAGACCGTAACTATGGAGGATGTATATGCTGTGAGTGTGTGCATGAGAGAGACTGTGTTACAGATGAGGATTTATATCTATTGCAGGAATTCAATCAGAAATATGCTGACAAATACAAGCTACAGCGATTTACCTCTAAAGTAAATTTCTTATAATATAATTGTATCATTTCGTTCACTCTCTTTTTAAAGCGTGTTACTAAAAAGTATGCATTTGAGTTGCCGGCAATACCTCGCGAATCGGATTATCTTGAGGTACGATATTCTGCTGAGTTTCCTTCCCCTCCACGCGATGCATCAGGACGTTCCTTCAGTCATGTGTTTGGTACTAATACGTCAAGGTAAAAAGGAGAAAATAGCAGCATTCGTGCATATTTCTCTCTCATAGTTTGGAGCGGTTGATACTATACTGTAAACTCAAGGGACCATGTTGGCTTGTCATCAAGCAGCCTAGTATGTGTTTCTTGTTGCTGTTTTTTTCACTCCTCTTCTTCCCAGGGGAATGCCCACAGAATGTTAGCTGGTGCAAGGTAGAGTGCAGTGTTAATGGTTTGGCTGCAGTGGGTGTGGCTAGTGAGCAAGCCCCGCCTCCTCCACTCACTGTGCTTAGTCTCAGTGTGAAGACAGTTCTCAACACTGCTACACACACTAATGAGGTATGGTAGTATGGGAGTTGGTAAAGAGGTATGGCTACTTATCACCTAGGTATTGTGTGTTGGTGCATTGGTACATCCTAGTGTCAATATCGATAAGCCAGCTCCTCAACTAGCCTTCAAGAGTGATTTTTGCAGTGAGTCTCTCAAATTTCCTTTTTCCTTTCTCACTTCACATTCCTAATAGCCATTAGGAAACCATGCAATAGGCAGTTTCCATACAAGTTTCAAGACCACATAAAGAAGAAGGTAGTGATGCAGTCTTACGTAACTATTACACTTTTATGACTTATGCAGTGACGTTTTATTGCATACTGCACTGAGGCAAATGTGTCTGTTATCTCTCACAGATCAATATTGAGGTGACTCTATCAGAGCGTGGTCTGTTAGCATACTTGCTTGCTAAAGTGCATCGTATTGATCCTGACATCATTATTGTAAGTGCCTCTTCTCTTACTCATCTCAATTGACCTTCTCATTAGGGTCACAATATCTCATCTGTGTGGTTGGACACACTCCAGCACAGAATGTGGCATTGCAAGGTACCCCACTGGTCACGCATTGGTCGCTTGAAGAGAAACTCTATGCCCAAAGTAAGTGAGATTGCATGAAATGTGAGAGCATGAACACCCACGCACAGGGCAAATCAGCTTCTCAGTCGCTATGCTGTGGTCGACTAGTGTGTGATGTTAAACTATCGGCTAAAGAGCTAATACGAGCACGTAGCTATGATCTTACAGGTGAGACTAATTATAGTACTGTTGAACACTGCTATGCTGTCTCTCCAGAGCTAGCTAACTCGCTGCTCTCGGTACAGTACCAGACAATGAACAATGATGACATAATGGCTGCTTTCATGTGAGCTAGCTAAGCTGAGTCATTTCACTATGCGTCTTCTGTTTGCCCTCTAGCCATCATGAGGCATTGACTGCTCTGGTTACTCACACCATGGTAGGTGCTGCATTCACTCTTCTTCTCCTTCACACTGTCCTTCTCTATTTCTCAGGACGAGGCTATGCTTGCCCTGCGTATCACCCATGAGCTGTGTGTGCTGCCATTGGCTTACCAGATCACGTGTGTAGCTGGAAACACACTCAGTCGCACACTGCAGGGAGGACGCTCAGAGAGAAACGAGTTCCTGTTACTTCATGCCTTTACTCAACAGTCAGTATATTACCTTGACTACTGTCTTATTCTCATTATTCTCTAGAGGATACATATGTCCTGATAAGGCAGAATTTGCTCACAAAGCCCTGCCCACTGATCCTGGTGATGATGCAGGTCAAACCTCTCGTTCGTCACGTCGCAAGCCAGCTTATGCTGGAGGGCTGGTACTAGAGCCTCGTGTTGGACTGTACAACCGACTCATCCTTCTATTAGACTTTAATTCTCTCTATCCATCCATTATACAAGAGTACAATATCTGCTTCACTACACTAGACCATGCTCACTGCTCAGGTGATGACGATGGCTACACCTCTCTGCATCCTCCAGGCAACTCAGTGCCTCTTGGTAATTAGCAGGTAAAGCTGGCAGACATTAATTTCTCTTGCTTTCCTTCAGGGATCTTGCCATCAGAGATCCGCGTGTTGGTGCAGCGCCGTAGAGAAGTCAAGAAGCTGATGGCTGCAAGAACAATAACAGCAGAGCAAAGACAACAATATGATATAAGACAGAAAGCTCTTAAACTAACAGCCAACAGCATGTATGGCTGCCTTGGGTTCACTTATTCTAGATTCCTGGCTAAACCACTGGCTGCGTTGATAACCAGCAAGGGAAGAGAGGTCTGTTTGTTTGTCTACCTGTCTTATCTGTTAGTCTTTGTAGTGGTAATTCATTGATTGTTTTGTCTCACATCCTTAGATATTATCTCACACTCGTGACCTTGCTGTTAAGGTATGTGTCTGGATGCACAGAGCTACTGTATGTCAGTGTATGTGTCCCTGTAGCTGGGTTTGGAGGTGATATATGGAGACACGGATTCTATCATGATTGATAGTGGAACCAATGACCTTGCTACTGCCCGTGAGATTGCACAACACGTACAAGCAGAGGTCAACAAGTACTACCGTCTACTGGAGATAGGCATCGATGGAATCTTCAAGACCATGCTGTTACTGAAGAAGAAAAAGTAAGTCTACTGCTCATAAGTTATTGAGTCACCAATTACCAAACAGATATGCTGCCATTGCTATTGAAGAGAAAGATGGTAAGTCACTTATCTCACCACTCTCACCATCACCACCACCACCATAGGGTGTGTGACCGAGCGACGAGAGCTGAAAGGTCTGGATATAGTGCGACGCGATTGGTCAGGCATAGCTAAAGAAGCTGGACAGTAAGTAACACCTCATTTCTCTAACTCAGTTGCTCACTCACTGATAACAGCTATATATTAGACCAAATACTCACTGGTGTTAATATGGACGACCTGTTCCACACCGTACAGACATACCTTACACAGCGTAAGCTCTTGTTATCTATTTCTTCACTAATGCAATCTTCTCTTCATTCAGTTAAAGACAGTATTATTGATGGAACAGTATCTAAGGACAAACTTATCATTACTAAGGTATAACAATTATCACTAATACTATTATAAAGCCATTGGTGCTTGCATAATTTGCTAATACAATTAGTGGATAATTACTTAATGACTGTGTTCTCTTCCTCTAGTCCCTCACCAAGTCCCCTCAGGACTATCCTGATCGTAAGAGCCTTCCTCACGTCCAGGTGGCTCTACGTATGATGAGCAGAAACATTGCAGTGCAGGCGGGAGACGTCATACCTTACATTGTCTGTCAGGTAACTCATACCATCACTTCTAGCACAGTGTCATCACTCATACACAGGGCGACCAAGGGCAATCCAACGCCCAGCGCTCCTATCATCCTGAAGAGGTCACCTCTCAGGAGTTGTCTCCGGACACACATTATTATCTTCATCATCAAGTGCATGCTGTATTAGCTAGACTATGTGAGCCTATAGAGGGCCTCGATAGTGCTCAGCTGGCGGAATGGCTAGGAATGGATCCCTCTGCTTACCGCTCCCGTGCTGGTAGAGAGGAAACTAAGCAGTCACTGCTCTCCCTCCCTTTACCAGACACCCAGGCTGAGCCACTGACTGTGGTATGCCCTGAGGCTACCTGTGGTCACACCAACCTTTTGCATCAGGTCAGCGAGACTATTTATTTTTAGCAAATGAGGCTGTGCTTGTGTCAACAGCTCATTGTGATGGCTATTATGTAAGTTAGTACTAAGCTTTCATCTTTTCCAGACACAGCCAAGCTGTAACCACTGCAACACTCCCTTCTCAACTCACATGCTCATCAATGTCTTGTCATTGGCTATCAGTGAAGTGGTGGCTCAGTATTACCAAGTAAATTGAGTGTTAAAAGAGTTCATCATTACACTATTCCTCTCCTCATAGGGCTGGCTAGAGTGTGTGGAGTGTCATCATCGCACTCGCTCTCTCCCTCTGTCTCTTTCTTGTCCTTCATGTGGTAGAGGCAGACTGCAGGAGGAGGTCAGTTGCTAGCTGAACCATCATCTCCTTGTCTTCATTCAATGCATCTTTAGTACTCAAGTGCCATGTTGTACAAACAATTGCAGAGCTACAAAAATCTGTTTATAGGTGGTTAGTATAATCTCTTCTCCTGTCCTATTGTCACTTTCTCTATCTCTTCTTCCTCCCTCCCCTTCTCATCACTCTCTCTTATTCTAGACCAGTATAAAGTGGTCAGGGAAGTTGTTGACAACCATCTCAAGCACAGCGCCTACACTGATATAGCACTACAGTATCTATTCCCTGCACTCAGGCATTAAAACAGACCAGTAGATGAATGATGACATTGTAGTTTTTATTTTATTTTTAATGATGGCATGATCAATGAGTTATGCTAATCAGTCTTTAGATGATGTTGTAACACTTGGCAGTAGTACTACTGACGGTGGTGATGTTTGTATTGGTATCACATTGCCAGCTGAGTTCAGTATGCCGAATGTAGATCCTGTCAGCAGGCTATGAGCTGTTGCTGCTGTAGGAATAGCCAGCCTACTGCCAACAGCACAGGGTATGATGGTTGGCCATTGAGTTGAGTTGAAGGGAATGATGAGTGGAGCTTGTGTGGGAGTGATGGCGGTAGTGAGAGCAGAAGGTGAGAGGGTTGCTACTGTGGACACTTCAGTTGGTGTTTGGAGGGCAGGAGAGCCTGCTGCTGGTTGAACGTGTGACTGCTTCTCCTTCTTCCTGTACTTTGCTCGTCTGTTCTGAAACCACACCTGACCAGAAATAGGAAATATCATTTTATTATTATGCATACGTGTATCTCTGCATATTCACTAATTGTATCAGTTATGTTGGTATCTAATAACGACACCGTCCTGTGCTCACTTTTCCACGAAAATAGAATATTATCATACCTGCACACGCGCCTCCGTGAGGTCCACCTTGTTAGCTAGCTCCTCCCTGAGGAAGACATCGGGATAATGGCTCTTCTCAAACGCACTCTCCAGCTCTCGTAGTTGATAGCTGGTGAAAGTAGTGCGATATCGGCGTTTTTTCTTGCGACTCTCTTCTGCAGCAAAGAGAGTGCAACAGCAAAAATTAAATCAATGTCTTTGTGGACGCTGTGCTAGTTGTGCTTACCGTCACTGCTGCGAGCGCGCGAGTCACTGCCAGCGAGCGATTCTGATTGCTGCAGAGGGCTCCCGGCTAGTTGAAGCGAATGGGAGGGAGAAGAAGAGGAGGAGAGACTAGTCCTTGCTGCAGGAGACACCAAAACTCCCTCTATCGTTGTGTCAGTCATCTTTTTACTCGTTTTGCTTGTCGATATTGCAGCAGACAGTCCAGGAGGCATAATAGTGCGCCAATGCTCGTGTCTCAGCCAGCTGCGCTACGAGTAGTGGTCGGTCCCATTAGGAATGCTTAGTTGTGTTAATGCAGACCGTCCGTAAGTGGAGCTCAATAGTTGTTTATAGGCGTACATACCGCGGCTCCTTTGAAGCATAATTGCATTGTGTTAGTAGTGCACCAATGCACACTAATTATCCGCTGGCTGTATCGACAATGCGATGAATTTCCAAATCGCTCAATTAATTTAGTCTGCTCGTGGTCAGCGACTCCTTTGTTGTCAGCGCACATGCAGACACCCACTGCTAACTGTGAACACAACAGCATAATTGCGTTATGAAAGCCTCAAAGGCCAACTCACTTGAATGCAATTTTAAGATGATCAATTCAGAATTGGCCAAGTAATCAAATATTGTACACATGTCGATGAGCAAAGTTAAACCCAAGATCAAAGGTTCAGCTTTAACCAGGTTTCTCACAAAACAATGTTTAACAGAAGAGAAATGCATAAAACGTGTTACAAGAATACACAAACAGTAATAAACGACAATTAGTGTTTGGTGTTCGGATGTACAGGCACACATGTGGTAGTGAATGGTGCGACACTCTGGGATCCTCTAGAAATGGAATCCTTCAGTAGGTGGTCCAGTGGACTGGAACTGGAACCCTTGCTGCCCTATCATCTGAGGGGCCACTGCCTCATCTTCGTCATCCTGCAGGAAAACAAACAACAAAAGGAAATTGACAATGATAGAGCATTTACTTACGGCAGTGAAATATCTATCAATAATACTGAAAGCCAGTTTGTAGATGTCAACATTGTCGTGTTGCTGTAGTTGTTCTATCTTATCCAGTCCACCAGCCTCCTCAATGGCCTCTGTAATGAAGGTAGAGTTATCTCCTGAACTCTTCAATATGTTCACCAGTCCATCTAGTATAACCTGAGACAGAAGAAAAATGAAACATAGTTATGCTATCAGACACTGGGAATGCGTAATCAGTCTGGGGTACATAAAACAACTATTAAACTAGCCAGCACTGAAACTGCTTCTTGCCACAACAAGGCCTGAGCAATTCCATACATACACTGCAGTCCTTGATGATGCTCATGGGAACAAGAGCCAGCCATAGGAACCCTTTCACTACCGCCTCCTTACTTATTGTTGTCTTTAGTAAGAGCCTCCAGCGCCATGCACATATGGATTAGAGAGCCAATTAAATGACCTAACTGCAGCTACACTAGAGCAAGCACTGGGCATGCTTTATAGTATAGCATAAAGCATACTAGCATGAGTGCAGCTAGTACTAATAAATTAAATTAGCCCAGGCTCGCCCAAAAAGTATGCAAGTAGTTTTGATTATGTCACTAATTACATTAACTATGAAAAATGTGTCGAGCAAAGGTGTGAGTAATGGATAATCTTACCTGGATTACTGTCGAGTCTTGACAATCCAACAAATTGCACATAGGACCAATGGCACCATGATGAACCATTACGCTAACCTGTATCAAGAAGGAACTGTAACACCCAGATACAATATGACCACAAACCTGCGCAGCTGAGCCACCCACAGTTAGGTTGCTCACAGCCCAAGCTGCCTCCTTCTTAGTCTTGAAGTCTCCAGTCGTGAGAACTCGTATAAGAGGAGGAATGAGACTATTGTCTAGCACCATCTACAAAACAAAATTCATAAACGAACTAACAAGAATAGCTACCCACTTGAACTTGGTGTTGGTTCCCAGCAGTTATGTTTGATAGTGTCCAGACAGCTTCCTGTTGGGCGTTGAATACTGAACAGTAGCTATGCAGTTGTTGTTACATACCCGTATAATGGAGGGTCGAGGGTGATGGAGGAGGTTGTGAAGATGAGGGAGAATACCATTATCTAGCACCACTTGTGTTTGTTCATCAGTGCCAGTCACAATGTTACCCAGTGTACGTAGTGCAGGCATCTGGACAGTAACAGAGTTATCCACTACCTCTATTCCCTCCCTTTCTTCACTCACCACTATCTTGTTTTCATTGTGCATCAGAAGAGGGACTAGTTTAGGGACCACTCCTGAAGCAATGACAGCCTACAACAGAGTATGCATAACAAAGCTATTGTACCACACTATTCACTATACTTGTATCTGTCGAGAGTTGCCATCAGCAAGAAAGGAGAGAGCCCAGCAGGCATCCACCTGCACCTCGAGTATGGAGTGTTGTACTAACTGCACTAGAGCTGGCAATGTCTAGCAATGAGGCAAATAAGGCTCTTGTTAATAAGTGCAAAATACACTGCTGGCACCTTAGTATATAATGTACAGCTAGATATTTCGGTGGACTAAAATTTGGCAAATTTGGCGAATCGTTAAGCATTCGCCAAAATATTAGTCGCCAAAATCTGTTTTTCTATTACAGTAATACATGAGCCAGGTGCTGGGCGCCAAAATTAAAATCGCCAAACGCAAAATCTGGGACACTCGCCAAAATTTTGTCCACCAAAATTTCTAGCTATACAGTATATATAAATATATATATACACACACACAGTGGAACCCTCTAATCTGGACACCCTTCTAATCTGGACACCCCTCTAATCTGGACACCCCTGAAATCAGATTGGTGTCTTGATTTCATGGGTTATTAAACATACAAAGCTTTGGTTTGGGATCACATGCAGCAGCGTTCACAGTGAGGAGTTGCACTATATTCCACAGGTATACCATTATTATAGCTGGTTATTTTTGATGGTCAAAATTTGGATAAAATTTTCTTTCAAAGCCGAAATGAGTTCTTGTCTGAAGTTACATGTGACAGCCGTTTCAGTTGCTAGACCATGCCTGCCAACGATTAAAATCGCAGAGACAGATAGACATAGATGAATCACCATCAGTAGTGTGTCAAATTAGAACTCTTGCCTTGAAGGGAAGCTCTTGGAAGTACTTCTGATCAACATGCGTACATTTAGCAGACATTATTTTGTTCAATTTTTCTTGGCTTGACATCCAATTACTTTAAACCTGCTCAAATAACCAGCTATACAGTATAGTGCATATCAATTTCTATTTTGTGAAGCAGACAGACATTCGTACAATGACACCTGCATAATAATTATTATTAAACCATAGTATGAATAATTCTCTTTGAAGTAACGACCGTTAATGAGGGTTATAAATCGTGTACAGCCCGCACGCGTTTCAAGATGGCCGTCACGTTCGAGAATCTACAAAGAAACGGCGCTCGGGCTGCCCTGCGGTCTTCCTGCGACGAAAGGTAGCCAGCTAGACGTTAGGCAAGCAGTGCACTACGGTTTAAAGTAGTTATATACCTCACAGTCGTTGTTTAAGCATTTAAAGCCCTTGGGCTACGCCCGCGGGCTTTAAATCGCTTAAACACCCCCTGATCGGTATATAACTATTTAATAAAAATTGCCTCTCAAATCGAGCTTTTTATTACTATAATACATGAACTAGGCACTGGGCACCAAAATTTAAACGCAAAATCCAGGTCATTCATCAAAATTTGATACTCCAAAATTACCCCCAATACGGAAAGTAACCCATTTTAATTTTTATTCAAAAAATAAATGTTAGTGAGTTAGTTAGTTGCAGGTAACTAACTCCTCACTGATGTGGCTTAGCTATTAGGCCTGTCATAATTGAGATTCCAATAAGTGTGTGATAGAATTGAGGAACTGACCACTACTACTGATTCAAAAGGAGGTGGAGGGTTCTTGTTACGGCACAGGTTTGAGAGTGTCCAGGTCACATTTTGTAGTAAAGATGACTAAAAATGGTGTAACCAAGATTGTTAGAGAATGATCTTGCATACCGGTGTGACATCATTAATGAAACGTAGCAGAGGAGGAATAATGCCTTCTCTTATAACATAATCCCTGCACTCTGAGCCATCCCCTGTAATATTCCCCAGTGCCCAAACTGCTTGTTCACACACATTGAAGTGAGGAGAGGACAACAGCTGGATTAGCACTGGTACAGCATCTGGGAAAATGTGAGAGGAAGTTTATACAGCTGTATAACAGAAGTGTGCAAGAAGAGAATGTCACAGCATACCACATTGTACAACCGCCTTGGTCTGTAATGAGTTACCAGAAGCGATATTAGTGAGCGCCCACGCTGCTTCAAACTGCAGAGTAGCCCTGGAGGAGGAAGATGAGCAAAAGAGAGGACAAGTTCACTTACTCTTCTTCTTTCAAACAGGCAACCAGTATAGGAACGAGGCCGCCTCTGTTGAAATACACTGTAGCACACTGTTACAGAATATGCTATGTTGACACTCACCTAATCAACTGGTCTATTGGAGGGTTTTTCCCTTTTGAAAGAATCTTCCTGTTTATTGTTTGTGATGAGAGTTTATGGATTTGTTGTGTGTATACTAACCTTATAGTCTGAATAGCGTCCAATCTCTTATCATACTCTGGACTCTGAGATTTCTATTTTAAAGAAAAGGGTGGAGTTAGTGATGTTGGCATGGTAACAGACACACACCTGTACTAGTTCCTGGAGTGACCCTGGACCAAGGTTCTAGTGAGGATAGAAAGATGAGGGACAGTGAGAGAGAGATATAAGCACACTCACAGCAGTGACTAATGTCTGCATATCCAATGGAATATGACGTTTCTTCAACAACTGCTCATCCTTCTTGTTCTTTACACAAAGAGAGAATATTACACACATAGACAGAGCAGAGGCGGACATACCTTGCGTAGCTCTACAGTCACCTCAGTACGGCGCCTTCTCATTTCCTACAATGTCAAAGATGACTAATATAGCTCGTGAGACTGAGCGAGCTCACCGCCATATCCCGCCCCCTGTTCTTGAATGTTCTCTGCCTCGAGTCAGACATGATTGCACTAAGGAAGAAGGCTGGCTCACCCTTACCCCCAATCCAGTGACTCTCACCTCACATATGATCACAGTTTATTGGTCGTTAGTTCTGGTATAACTATTACACATATCCACTGATCAGAGCAGCAGTAGGTAGTTAGTATATCAGCAGATGGGTCTCCTTCTGTCTATGAGGACGATTTCGAGCATGGCGCTAACGATCTCGATGACATGATCCAGCAACACCAAATTTAACCCCGAAAGTAACACACGCATGCGCATTAACAAGGGGTTAAGTAATTAAATTGCAAGTTAATTAAGTAAGCACGTACGTACGTGCAATTCGTGCATGCACGTTAGAGTGAAATGTCTTCAATGAGTGCTAGAGAGAGAAGGAAAAGACGGATTTTGGACAATGCTGAGAATAGGCTAGACATGCTGAGGTAATTCAGTGAATTTCAAATGCTTGTAGCTATCTGTTGCATCACTTGCAGGGGTGTACAGGATAGAAAGACAAGTGGAGAGAGAATAAATGAGAAAGTATTATTGAACTCTGAAAATTCTACAGCTGAGCTCACAGACGATTCTCGCTCAAGGTCGTTCTCTCACTCAAGGTCATCCTCAGCAGCATCAAGATCTTCCTATTCAATCATAGTGATATTGAGACTGCTTGCTGCTATTGGTGCAGCTATAGCAGCATTATCTGGTCTCGGTAACCTTCTTCTAATGTCACTAGTCTTATCATTGCTGCTGGCAACCATTGCTACAATGACTAGTTACTCTGACCCTAATAGTTGGATGCACTCGCTATTTCTTCTCGTTTCCACCGTATCTAAGAGAGCAGGACTAATAGCTTACTATGGACTGCGCGTGTTTGGTGTAATCATATGTGTGATTCAGGACATGCTCTTAGCCGTGTTTTTTGTTGTAGTGATTGGTATAACTAGAGAAATAGTTGTCTATTACTGGTAACACAAACTGTATTACATGTGACGGGAATGGATGATATAATGAGTGGTTATAACCAGTTATGATAATGTCCTTTATGAGGAACAGTGTTACTCTTCAACTCTTACAGTCTTGCTGCTGGGACTGCCCTCTTCAGCAGGACCTTTCCTCTTTGTGTTTTTGGCTCTTTTCTTTCCTATCACACGACCTGAAATGTAATATTACAATTATATCTTGTCAGGTGCATTTGAGTAGATGATAACCGCACGATCAAAAGTCGGCCCGTGCTTTAAATATGTTGCTCTCACAGTTAGGTGTTAAGAGCACTATAGTTACTGCTGAATTGCAATTTGTTTTAGTTCTAAAATTATTGTGACAAAAATCTTTGAATTTTGCTGTAGCTGTGTGAACATGAACTATTTCAACTCACTAGTGTTGGCTGGTGCTGTCTTATCCTCTCCAACAATGGATACAACATAGCGATGTAGTGGTTCCCATCCCTCCTTCTCCTCCACTCTCTCTAGCACGCCCTCACCTAGCTGTTCTTTTAAGTATGGCAGCCTATTATGATAAGGAATATACATCGCTGCTGCAACTGTCACAACAATGCTCACACTCCTTTGCTGCCAGTTCTGTCGACCTGAAGCAAACGAATACTAAACTCTGCAAGAATGTCGAGGAAAGGAAGGTTGGATGGTGTGACATCATCTCCAATCTCTTCACTGTCGTCATGTGACAAGGCAAACTTGATACCATCTCTATGTATGCCGACTAGTGGTTGACGGTATCTTAGCGGATCAAATCCCAGTGTTAGAACATAGCGATGGGCTAGGTCCTGGAACAAGAGTTAAAGGTTAAGATGTTAGAGGGCGGAAAGACACCTTTATGTCAGCCCAGTCCGGTGATTGGTAGTCAACAACTACTCTGTCCTCTAGTAGTGTGTTGTACAGCTGCTGTAAGCTGAGCAAGACAGTGCGATACCAAGACATAGGGTTGGACTCCCTGGACCGTGTGACAGCCATCTTGATGAGGTCACCATAGCTGTGAAATTTCTAGAGAGGATACTACAATAGCCGAGTGTGCTGTGAATACTTTTACTCACTTTGACATAGTTAGCAAATACAGGAGCAGCCACAGTAGTATCGAACACACAGTACATGATTAGTTTGAGGAAACCAGCCAGCAGTATCCTCCTGTCATTGAGTGACTCAGCCTGACTGAGCACCTGGTCCTCAGTAACTGGTTCTTCTTCCTCTTCTTCGCCTATCACACACTGCATAACGTACTCACACATTGAGGATTGCAGAGCTTGATCTGGAGTGTATACTAGTGATCCTAGACCACCTGTAGTGACAGATACATGATGTGAATAAGCAGCAAGAGGGTGGGACTAGCCATGGTTGTGAAGCTGGGTAGAGAACAGGATGAGTAGGTCACAAAGAGCAGAGAAAGCTTCTCGCTGTACTGCAGGACGCCCGCTGTATCGCACTAGCTCAACATTCTGATTTATGACATGATGAGCGATGTTACGTAGTGTTCGCAGTGCCTCCTGCATGTGACAGTCATGTGATCATAAAGGTGTAGAAGTATGAGGCACTAACTCTGTTAGGATCATCTTCATCAATGCTAATCAGCACCCACAGTACGTGCATTCTGAGACAAGAGATGGCAGGAACAGCCAACTGGACAAGATACAGTAACATGAGAAAACGGTATGTGAGATAGTTACCAAGTCAGAACAGTTTGCGTCTACAGCAGCATCAAGTAGCACCATTATGTCGTCAGAAAACTGCCATTGAGTTAGGTCAATTGATCTGGAGCATGGTTTACCAGTAAGAGCCATGTGAGGATCAAGACAAACTCACTTGTAAAACTCTGCTATTCTTTTCAAGACAACAGACAAGTTGGACACATCCTCGTTCTCCTCATCTGTCATCCCATCCTCACTGACCACACCCACTAGCGTATGACAGCTAGTGAACAGCTCATCACAAAGCTCACCAAACTGCACGCTCTAACAAAACAGCGAAAGAGGTATAATTAAGAGAAGAGAGACGCCATACCACAGTGGAGTGGAGAGAAAAGTCAGCATCTAGCAGGTGACTGAATGTACGAGAACACTCGTATAGCACCTAAGAGGAGAAAAAGATGAAGAAATACGTTGAAAGATACAGTACCTCTGGTACATTGTGCTTCATCACTAGATCCTTCAAATGAACGAGTAGATTTTCAAGATGCTAAACAGGGCACGAAGAGAATGGTGGAAGAACATATTGTGCAAGTTACCTTTTGTGCTCTAAGCTGGACATACACCTCTAGATCAAAGTGTTGTGGTATAGCGCTGAGATTGATGGCACAGTCTGGTTCAGCCCCATACTATATTAGCGATAGTGACCTGGGTTGGGTAGTTGGTGGTATTGTACCTTTGAAATAAGGTCGGGCAGGCATGGTATTAGTTTGGTAGCAATCTCCTCTCTATCTTGCTCTATGATGCGACGCTCTTTAACTGACACAGCCTGAGGAGAAGGAGAGGTATGATGATGAGAGGGAGTGGTAACCAACCTTTCCTTTGCCCTTAACTCCTCCAGCTGCTGCTTTCTTCACAGCACAAGTCATGACCTCAATGAGAGCTTTTTCTTCCACTGCAGTCAGCTCTATCACACATGAGCTGTCTAGTAACAGTTCTATCATGGCTTCCCAGTCCTAGAGAAAGAACAGCAACCTACACCTTATTCTATTCTATTCAAACGCTCACCTTCAGCACAGGAGCATGGTCCCACAAGCTATCCACCAGATAGACTGCATGATGGTGAACACTTGCATCAATAAAGAAGTGCACAATCTCTTTCAACATGATCTGG